>JACEIK010007116.1:23516-38426 GCA_018107945.1 Datura stramonium
GGCCTTGTTCAGTTGTCAGTTGGTGACCTTGTCGGTCACAGATCAGTTTAGCGCTTGATTCTACTTTTTAGTGATAACTAGTCAGCATGGTGGCCTTGTCGTCCTCATAGGTTCCCCTATGTTCAGTTGTTCTGGGTAGCTATTATATTCCTACAGGTGGCTATAGGCCTTGTCGGCCGGAGGCTGTATTTATAGCCGTTATATAGATTTTGAGAAATCTAGAATTAGAGTCAGCCTGGCACCAAAAGTGCTTAGGCTCAGTAGTCCAGTAGTTCAGGTCCTAGTAGGGCACCAGGTGCCAGTCATGCCTCCCAAGGCGGGGCGTGACATTAGATTTACTCAATTGGTATAATTTTAGTGTTTCCTTTGAGTTTTAATCTAAATACTCATATTCACAAATGTGGGTTGTATTACTTACTATATTTTTGCATGAAAAATGGATTTAGAGTATGTGTGAGGAAACACTAGCGGATAATTGGAGATTGATCATGTGGGGTTGGTCTAGAGATAGACAAAACCCATTGTCACACACCCATTAAGAATCAAAGCTAGAAATAGTTTGATTCTTACCCAAGTTGTTGTGAAAAGGACTTTGGGGTTTGAGAAAATCCGAGGCATAAGGCACCTAATTGGTTGAAAAACGTCGGGTTCCACCTAGTTCACAACTAATTATACTATTGAGTAATGCTAGGAGTTATTAGTAATTCCAATCTTATGATGCCCCATCAATATCACACCCCTAGTATTCTCTCCTTTGGTATTTTCTATGCTTTCTCCCTATTTTCGTGTGCGATTTGCACTTCAATTGAAAAGTTGTGATTCCCCCAATCTTCACTTTATTTTTTTTGAGGCACTGATGCAAGTTACTTCAATTTGATAGGCAACTCTTTCATGATCAACTACGATTCCCTGTGAGATTCAACCTCGACACTCATCGGGTATATTTGTTTTGTCAACGATCGTTTACACTCCATCCTTGCAAGGAGTGAATTTGGATGTTATTAAAAATGGCTCTGTTTCCATGGATATAGTTTGATAGCCATTAGTTGATTATTGAGTTGAGTTAATTTAGCATCTTATGTTTTGTTCCCCCATTGTTGAATTGTTGTTAGTATGATAATGAACCCATTTGAAAGGCTACTTAGAAATCCTGAAGGAGTGTCTTTTGTTGAAACTCTTTGATTGATGGATGAGATATGGAGAAGAGAGGAGAGAAAATATAGGGTGTTGATGATGGTGATGAAGCAAATAGAGCTGCTAGAAAATTGTATAATGGGTTTTCATATACGGTATCAACAAGCCAACCAGGGCTATTGTCAGCCTTATAATGAAAATAAAGGTTGGAACTTTGTTTGTACAACTAAAATGAGTAGCCAGGGGAGTTAAGAGTACTTCTCATCCCGCATTGAAAGCATGCTAGAGGTTGTGCTTGAGCGAGTTGTTTCAACTGATTCAGGGATTCAGGAGTTGTGAAGTGATCTATTGGACCTCACTCAAAAGGTGAAGGACCACAAAGTGTCCATCAAATGGTTAGCAGACAGAATGAACTTATTACCATCTCATATGTCAACCCAAAAGGCGATAAAGGAAGAAAATAACCCACCACTCCCAACCAATGCTGAGGAGGAAGCCATAGACTGGGGGATGGAAGAAGAAATCTTGAAGGAAACATTTGAAAGCATTCTCTAGAATAGTGGAGGATCAAAAGAGGTATGTCATGTTAGCAAGGGGTTGGGAAGCTACTCCTTTCAACCAAAGAAACTTGATCTTGACCTCAAGAATCGGACAAGTCCACCTTCACAACCATCCATCATTTCACCACCAGTCTTAGAGCTCAAACTGTTACCTGTCCATTTGCAGTATGCATATTTGGGGGCAAATGAAACACTCCTAGTGATTATCTCAGGTAAGCTAAATAGCCAACAAGTGGAAGCACTTTTAACAGTCTTGATGAAATATATCTGAGCAATTGGATGGTCTATAGCTGATATCATTGGCATACCTGCAGGTATTATTACTCACAAGATCAACCTTCAGGAAGATTGTAACCTTTCATTTGAGCATCAAAGACATTTGAATCCGCGGATGTAAGAGGTAGTTAAGAAAGAAATTATCAAATGGTTAGATGTTGGAGTTGTATACCCAATAGCTGATAGCAATTGGGTAGCCCGGTCTAATATATGCCGAAGAAAGGTGGAATAATAGTGGTACCAAATGAGAAGAATGAATTGATTGCAATACGTCCAGTTACCGAATGGATGGTGTGTATGGACTACCACAAGTAAAACTCATGTACCAAGAAGGATCACTTTCCAGTCCCATTCATTAACCAAATGCTAGATCTCTTGGCTGGGAAAGAATATTATTGTTTTTTGGATGGATACTCAGGCTACAACAAAATTTCTATTGCTCTGGAAGATCAAGAGAACCACATTTGCATGCCCTTATGGAACTTTCGCATTTAAGATGATGCCCTTCGGGATTTTCAATGTCTAGCTACTTTCTAGAGATGTATGGTGTCAGTATTTTCGGACATGGTAGAGGAAACTATGGAAGTCTTCATAGATGACTTCTCGGTTGTAGAAAATTCATTTGAAGACTGTTTGGTTCACCTAGAGGAGCTGTTGAAAAGATGCGAGGAAATGAACTTTGTACTTAATTGGGAAAAGTGTCACTTCATGATAAAAGAAGGTATTTTTCTGGGGCCCAAGCTTTTTAAGAAGAGGATTGAGGTAGATCAAGCTAAAATTAACACCATTGCTCATTTACCTCCGCCAAAAACCGTGAAGGGCATTAGGATTTTTTGGGACATATGGGATTTTACTGTCGTTTTATCAAAGACTTCTCCAAGGTAGCACATCCTTTATTTCGATTGTTGGAAAAAGATGCAAAGTTTAAT
The DNA here is from genome assembly GCA_018107945.1 of Datura stramonium. Taxonomy (NCBI): domain Eukaryota; kingdom Viridiplantae; phylum Streptophyta; class Magnoliopsida; order Solanales; family Solanaceae; genus Datura; species Datura stramonium. The sequence continues at coordinate 26,416 of JACEIK010007116.1, forward strand.
TTGGATGAGGATTGTATGAGGGCTTTTATGGAATTGAAAGCGAAGCTTGTATTTGCTCCAATCATCATTGCACCAGACTTGTGTAAACCCTTTGAATTAATGTGTGATGCCAGTGGTGTAGCATAAGGGGGAAGTGCTTGGACAGAGAAAGTACAAGATTTTCCACCCCATTTACTATGCTACAAAGCCTGAATGATGCACAAGCAAACTACACAGTGACAGAACAAGAGCTGCTCGCAGTAGTGCTTGTGTTTGAAAAATTTCTGGCATACTTTCTAGGGACGAATTTGGTGGTGCACATAAACCATGCTGCACTTAGATACTTAATGGAAAAGAAAGATGATAAACCTAGGCTTTTTAGGTGGGTCCTTTTTCTACAAGAATTTTATTTTGAAGTAAAGGACCGGAAGGGATGTGAGAATTAAGTGGCTGACCATCTCTCTCGCTTACGGAAAGATGGTAAGTTGGAGTTACATGAGGAGATTAATGATGATTTCCCTGATGAGCATATTTTTGCTGCACCCCATGACTTGACAGTTTGGTTTGCAGATTTTGCTAATTATTAGGTGAGCAACATCACACCCGAAGGGTTTACCTTTCACGAGAAGAAGATTCATGCATGATGTTTGGAAGTTTTATTGGGATGACCCATACCTCTTCCATAGTTGTGTTGATGGTATAATTCGGAGATGTGTCCCAGAGGTTGAGATTATGCCATCCTCGAGGCTTTTCATTCATCACCAGTCGGAGGTCATTATGGGAGTGTTAAGATAGCGACAAAAGTGCTACAGTGTGGATTTTATTAGCCTACTCCCAACTAGGATGCCCATGACTATGTTAAGTTGTAATATCCCAAAAGCCCTAAGATCAGACCCAAGGGTTGAAATGGAGAAAATAGGATTTTCTGCACAAGGTCACAAGACGAGTCGTCCAGTGAACTGTGAGGTGCACCATGAGTCATTAGGTGAATCGTCGGTAGAAGGGAAGACTTGGTTGGATTGCTTGGTTTGGGGGTTGACCACGAGTGAGTCCATGCTTCGTGGTCAGCACCACATGTCATTATGTTAGTCGTGGTCAGAAGTGTGACTCAAAGGTTGAATGTTTTGCAGTGCTCCTAATGACTAGTCACTACGAGTCGTCGGGCACACCACGAGTTGTGGTATCCCTCGCGGTGACTAGTGATGAAGAGCTTCTAGTGTTGGCAACGAGTTCAGACCATGAGTCATGGTCAATGACGATAGGTCGTCTAGTACCTTATTGGGACTGGCAGTGTGGATTTTCCTGGGAATTTATTAAGGGCTTTTCGTAATTTCTAAGTTCCTAAGGCCTAAACTATGTCATTTTAAGCTTGGTTAGGATTGTTTTAAGGGGTTTTAGCTCATTCTAAATCACTCCTCTCCATGCATGAAAGACTAGAAGGTTCCTAGGGGAGATCAAGGCTAAAATCCATCAATTCTCCTTTAATTTCCTTTGGGCATTCAAGGAAGAGTGTGAGATCAACTTACCCAGGTATGTGAGGATATGAATGAGACTTCCTTTCACTCTCATGCTCAAAATTCTTCTCCATTTCATGAATCTCAATTCTAGATTTAAGTTTCATGATCTTATGGGGTTTATCCCAATTCATGTGAAATCCTCTATTATCTATTAGTGGATTAATTCTCTTCATGTATCAAATCATATTTTATGATTTATGAGAAGATTTTATAACTATTTTATATTACAAATCTATAGTTTCAAATTTAATTGAATTATGTGCAATTATGCATGCTTCATGAACAGTCAAGTTATGATTCTATTATGATTTTTATCTTATCAAGTTTAAATTATGATTTATGATTTATGTTATGAATTCTCTTGAAACATTCATCATGAATTTATGAATATCAAGTATGTACATGTTTTACAAGTACGCATGGGTTTCATGATTTATGAATTTATGACAGTTGGCCAACTCATGGGCCCTTATCCATGACAAATCGTGTATTTCAAGTATTATCAAGTATGTTATGTTGTAATTGGCCTTGAACATCATGAATGATTTATGATTATGATATGAGCCTCATGTGTATATTTTTGGGAGCAGTGTCTAGCACCGAGTAGACCCGGCGTCCCGGTAAATCCCGTAGTCTCAAAACTACGTGTCACTGTAGGTTTATATATATAAATGTTAATGTTATTGGATCCCTGTGATATCACATAATGCATGTCCCTTTCCTGGCAAGCCTGGGACAACTCTACCTACTTGAGCGAGATAGTTGGGGTATCATGTAAGCTCTCATGATGGTGTCGGTTATGATAAGTCCTCCCATTGTTCCTCATGATTTATGCATTGTCAAGTTATATTATTTTGGCTCAAGTTATATTCTTATAAGGTTTATCTTACGATTATGATTAAAAACAAATTATGAATGCTTTGAAAACCTTGAGCCCTTTTGCTATGTTGTGATATTTACTACACGTTCATGTTGTCCTATTCTTATGAACTCTTATGTGTTTTAACTGTCCTTTTTACTTACCTTGCATACTCGGTACATTTCAAGTACTAACCACATACTTTATGTTATATCGTTTCATGATACAGGTTCGTGAGATCAGCCTCATCCACATCATTGGTCTTGCTTTCCTCTCAAACTTGTGTTAGCCGGGATTGGTGAGTCCTCATCCTTCGGGGACATTTAGTTATCTATAGTCATGTTATTTTAGTTACAGAATTTCTTTTGTCGAGCTAGTTGGGGATGCTGTCCCATTAGCTCATCAGTTATTTTAGAGTCTATTCAGACATTATGTAAAAGTCATCTTGTCATTACTGACTTTTTTTAGATTGATATGTATGAAAACATCCGCTTAAGTATGCTTTAGTATTATATCAGTATCTGTTTATAGTATGCTCTTAGTTGTTATGTTCATTCCATGGGTTGACTTGGAAGCCTCTCAAGGTTCCTTGTCCTGTATCTCTATTCGGGCCTATGTTCGGGTCGTGAAAAACTTTGTATTAGAGCATTAGGTTTTGAAGAGTCCTAGTGTGTCTAAAAGCCGCGTTAAGTAGAGTCTATTTCATGGCTGTGAAGCGCGCCACACTTATGACGAAGAGGCTATGAAATGCTTTAGGAAATATTCCCTTCTTTCATGATCTATGTCGTGCGATGAAATGTCTCTCTATCCTTCTAACTCATGCTATACGCGTTTGCTGAAACATGCCACCTCGCCAAGTTAACGGAAGAGGGAACGAAAATTGAAACGACCACGAGAATGGCAATAGGGATTGGCACCAGCAGGCCCCACCAGCCCCCGAAGATCATGTTCTTGAGCAGGTGGCCCACGCAGAGTGTAGGGCAGCCATACAAATGTTAGCTCAGGACTTCACCGCCCAGGTCAACCAATAGACGGTAGCGCATGTCCCTTAGAATGGGAATGCGGCAGCGGCGAGAGTTAGAGATTTTTTGAGAATGAACCCTCCATAGTTCCTTGGGTCAAAGGTGGACGAGGATCCACATGAGTTTATTGATGAAGTTTTGAAGATAACCCAGATCATGGGGGTGACTGGGAAGGAGTGCACAGATCTAGCCTCGAATCAGTTGAAAGGGGTTGCGCACATCTGGTTCAGGCAATAGAAGGATAGCAGGACAGTTGGAGCAGGCCCCATTGGTTGGGATGAGTTCCATATCACATTTTTGGATCGGTTCTTCCATCATGAGATGAGGGAGATTAGCAGTTGAGTTTGTGAACCTTAAGCAGGGTAACATGACAGTCCCGGAGTATGCTTTGGAGTTCACTCATTTGTCCAAGTATGCACCAGAGCTAGTGGCTGATCAAAGAGATTAGGTGAGCAGGTTTGTGCATGGAGTAGTGGACTACCTGGTCAAGGGTTATAGGACTTCTATGCTTCATCAGGACATTGACTTTTCTCTATTGGTTTTGTACGCCCAACAGATGGAGGCAGTGCATCTGAAAGAGAGGGAGGCCAAGAGGGCCAGGACAGACAATTGTGGGTTTTCTCAATAGAGATCAAGAGGCAGACATTACCAGCAGTCTCATCAGAGGTCATTAGCTCTAGCGCCATCTTCAGCCAGTGCTCCATCCAGACTATGAGGTGATCAGAGGAACAAAGCCTCAGGTTTGAGGGGCCAGAGGAGCATGCAAATAGAGCGTACCATTCAGGCCTATGAAAAGTGTAGCAAGAAACATATAGGAGAGTGCTTGATGGGATCAGATATCCGTTTCGGGTGTGGTAGATCTGGCCACATGCGCCAGGAGTGTTCCTTGGCTAGACAGGGTGATAGTAGAGGTCATGCTCAGGCTACCAGTTCAGCAACAGCCCCAGCTCAGAAGGGTGCATCTAGCAGTGCAGGTGGTGGCCAGCGCCATAACATGTTTTATGCCCTAGCATCTCTCAGGAGCAGGAGGTCTCTCTAGATGTAGACACTGGTATGTTATGAGTATTCCACCTTTATGTATATGCATTGTTAGATCCAGGGGATACCTTGTAATGCCCTATGTTTCAAGTATTTTGGATTCAATCCCGAAATCCTATCAGAACCCTTCTCAGTCTCTACTCTAGTCGATGATTCAGTTATAGCTCAATGGGTATATAGAAATTGTCCTATCACAGTCCTTCAGAAAGTCACCTCAAAAGATTTAGTAGAGCTAGCCATGACAGATTTTGATGTTATCTTTGGCATGGATTGTCTTAATTCATGTTATGCCTCAGAAAATTACCGACCTTATGTGGTAGAGTTTCGATTTTTGTGTGAGCCAATCTTAGAGTAGAAGGGTAGTTCAACTGTGCCTGTAGGTCACTTTATTTCCTACCTTAAGGCTAGAAAGATGATTTCTAAGGGTTGTGTATACCATCTAGTTAGGGTTAAGGATGCTATGTTCGAAACCCCAACTATCTAGTCAGTTTCTATAGTGTGTGACTATCCAGAAGTGTTTCCAGGTGATTTACCGGGAATCCCTCCCAAGTGGGAGATCGATTTTGGTATTGACCTTCTTCCCAATATGCAGCCTATATCTATTCCTCCTTACAGAATGGCTCCAGCTGAGGTAAAGGAGAAGGAGAAGTTGAAAGATCTCTTAGACAAGGGTTTCATAAAACCAAGAAAATCCCCGTGGGGTGCACCAGTTCTCTTTGTTCGGAAGAAGGATGGTTCCCTTCGGATGTGCATTGATTACCGGCAATTAAACAAAGACACCATCAAGAATAGGTATCCCCTCCCAAGGATTGATGACTTGGTTGAACAGCTTCAGGGTCCTAAGTGCTTTTCAAAGATAGACCTTAGATTTAGATACCATCAGCTTAGAGTTTGGGAAAGTAACATTCCGAAGACAGCCTTCTGGACTCGGTATGGTCACTATGAGTTTATAGTTATGTATTTTGGACTAATGAATTCTCCTATGATCTTGGGCATAATTACATGCCCAAGTGCTATTTTATAACTTAGTTTAGTCATGTTTGTAAAATTATGTGATTTCATTTTCATGTATTTATGTTTAATTGAGTGTCGAAACTAACCAACATAATTAGTCTTTTTTTTGTAGGTGTAATATTCTTAGGAGGGAATAAATATGATGGTTAAAGATTAAGGAAGAATCTCGAAATAAAAGGCAAAAGAGTCACATGATGTTGCACAAGTGTATGCACCTGCCGAGCCATACAGCGTGCCACACAGCATGTGCAGCGCGCTGAGCTCCGTGCCCCGGTAAGGCATCTGTGCACCAGGCAGCGTGCCACGCCTAACATCTACACGTGAGATGCATGCCATTCCAGTGAAGTTGTGCGATAGGCCTGTGCCACGCCTTGCAATCTCCCCGTCCAGTCCATGCCACGGTGCGCAAGCAGCGCGTTAGCGTTCGTGCCACACTCAATGGCGCCTCGGCCATGCAACTGCCAACTCCCAAAATAGTGTTCCTGCATGATACCTCCATGTCATGAAGGTAGTTTGAGGTGACCAAGTCCGTGACATGGAGGCAGTTCACCCACAGCCAAAATCTGAAAATTTTCACTTAGTATAAATAAAACCCTTAGCTTCTAACATTGAGGATCACAAAAATTTTGGGAAGAACGGAAAGGAGTGAAGGGAGAACGAAGGAACTTCTACTTAGGGTTTGATTTCTTTTATTCTCTTTTATCCATTCTTGTAAATACTTTGATTCAAAGAAGTCTTTGAATGATTGTATGAACATGAGTGGCTAAAACGCTTTTGTTAGGGTTGAGGTCACATGATAAGAATGTAATTGCATGAAATCATTTTTGGTTCAAGTTTATTTGTTATTTTGTCTTGCATTCATATTAATTGTTGTTTTAATGCTTGATCACCATTGAAAAGAACGTGTTAAGCTTAGGCAAAATCTCAAAAGAGTATCCCTAGGTTAGAACAAAAGAATACAGGGAGCAAGTTCTTGTCTTCAAGATAGGATTCGTAGTTAGGATAGTAATTATACCTAACTTTCGTTGCTTGTTTTATTAAACGGGAAGATAGCTAGACACCGACATAAATTGTCACATCACCGCTCGTAGAAATAGTTATGAAACTAAGTTAGGTTAAATGATTAGAAGTACAAAAGTCCATAATGTAGGGAATAACCCCGTAAACCACATCCATATTGTTAAATTACTCAATAATTAGGAAATCACAACCTGATAATGCTCAAACCATACCTCTTACCGAAGTATAAAGCAGATGTTGTCAATAAAGAACCCAATAAAGAGGTTGGGGTCGAACCCACAGGGAATAGGGAAGAGCTAGACTAAAGTCGGTAAGTGAACTCGTTAGCTAGTTACTCCGAATTGGGGTTTTTTTATAAGAAAGAAACAATTAAAATCACAATTAAGATTATGGGTGAAATCAAGACTTAAATATAACAAAGGTTTTGTGTTCCCAATGTGTTCATAATTTCTTTGGGTATACATATGTGATCATCACCAGTGCTTACTTGTAGAACTGATAACTAGGTTTCATTCAAATGACCGACCATTCCCAAATGAATGACTATACTCAATCACCCAATCAGGTCTCATGAGAAATTAAAATTTAACCATTATCAATATGTCCCAAATTTAACTATCCTGCAACCGTAGCTCAACTTAATACAATGATCATCAAGATCAAGGCTTTGTTGTAATTCTCTTTTCTTAATCTCTACCTCTTATACCTAAGCAAGTGAAGAATTCGGGCAAGTCCTAATGTTGTACACCATTAAGAAATTTTTAAGCATGAAGAGAATACAATACAAGTGTTTTACATTGGTTTTGAATTACTTTTATGTTACCCTAGCTTGTCAATCCACCATGGTTCCCACAACCCTAGTTATGGAGGTTTTAGCCTCTCATAGTTGCAAGATTGTGATTTGTTTGCATAATTAAATACATAAATCAATTCTTACAATTATGATTGAGAGAAAAACTTCCTCTAATTAATCAGCAAAATCCTTAAGAACAATATTAAGATTAAGAAAAGGTTGATCACAAGTTTAACAACTCAATTCTCACCATCTATATCTCCTTAATATTTGTTGCTAATCAGTTCTAATCACTCCTAATTACTTCTCGACTACTCTTTTGTGAAAATAAAACATAAAACATATTTATACAGACATAAAAATCCTTTTCCTAAGCTAACATGGTAAGCTTCCATATCTACTATCGCTCGTGCCACGATCAGACCTACTACTCGTGACAGGCTTGGTCAAGTCGTACCTGCCATCCGTAGGTCTCTAGCTTGCTGAAATCTGGCTAAGTGTTGGTGTTTTGGTATGACTTCTACCATCTTCCTACGAGTCGTACTGAGCTTCCGTGGTTTAAATATGAAGACTCTAAATTTTTCTGAAGTTTGTCACGAGTGCCTTGGTATGACTCATACCTTGCCATTACGACTCGTACTGTAGTCATCCATACCTAGAGTCATCTTTTGTGCAATTTTTCTGAATCTTTCCATGCCTTGAAGTTAGGACTTGCACAAAGATCATAAGGCCCGTACTGTGAGTCGTGGAGTGCATCGTTCTCAACTCATCCTTCTAAATATTTTCACGAGTCTTAGTACGATTCGTACCATCAGTATATGACTCGTACTAAGATTGTCAGTTTGGCTCATTTTTTGCTCTTTTAAGCTTCTTTAGCACAATCTTGTTCCAACACCTATGTTGACCTGAAAACACAAGAAAAATACCTCATATCCATATAAACACACCTAAGTCTATGCTATTTTCTTCATTTTTGAGCGTCGAAAGTGTTGTAAATCCACAGCACATCAACACTCTTAACTTAAAATTTTTGCATGTCTTTAGGTAAAGAAAAAAAACTAAAACACGATGCTCAACTAGAAAATAAACCTAAGATACTACAGCCAATACTTAAACAAAGTTTGCACTTTACATACAACAACTTCTTACCCTTTTCATGAACCAACATCAGCTAATGTATTACAAGCGACCTAAAAACATAATAAATAGGGATCAAAACATTCATCTAACTATCAACAGGCAATCAAGTCATCACCAATGTTTTCACACAGACCAACGGTAAAAGTAAACATAATCCATGTACCCTCACGACAAATTAAGTCCCCACTCAAAGATATAGTATCAAATATGTATGGGACTAGACAAATGAAACACTCACCCTCACAAAGAAGTTCCAAGTACCATGTATCAGATACCATAGGCTTGCCCTTATTTTCTCTGCTTTGGTTTGTCGGATGGTCAAATTAGGATCACTATAGGAGTTGATATGGCTTGTAATGTAGGCTTATTGAGGGACATGATAAAGATGAGAGATTTTTAAGTGAATATCCCTTCCTTGGAACTACATACATAGGACGAGAGATTTGTAAGTGACTATCCCTTCCTTGGCACTACATGCATTGGCTTCACCTTTCACCTACTTCACCATTTATTTCTTTCATTCCTTTTCTTCCCTTTTCACCTCTTTTGTAAACATTTGCATGGGTATGGTGTATTTTCAACTTTTTCAGCATTTTTATTTCTTTTGAAATTTCTTTTTCAAGATTCTCAATATTTTTCATCTCTTTTATTTTCACCACACCAAACCTCATTTTTCACCTTTTTCTCTTTTCTTTCCCTTTTTCTCATTCCCACCATTTACGCACCCCTACTCTAGCCACCCTCAACTTAGGCATTTTTACTATGTTGAGGTTCACGATATCCAAGGAAGGATAAGGGCCTAAATAGGTTCATTATAAACAAATGGGTATGGTTCATTTGTTAATCAAAGAAAAAAATAGGTCAATTAAGGCTCAAAATTGGGATCAAAGGATTCATGTGATTTTGGTAGGGTTGTATAGGCTAAAAGTGAGCTAAACAAAAAGGGCCTATGATCATATCCTAAACAACCATCCTTAGCCTATGCATAGACTAACCATGAAAGTTCTAGATCTTCTACACAATACTGAACTAGGTACTTTCCCTCACTCTCTCATGGCACATGAACTACATTCACCTCACCTGTCTGGTTTACACATGGATTAACAAGACTACTCATGCTAATAAACTAGATGACATCAAAAGATCCACAGAAATCATGCATGCAGTCATAAATACATAGCTAATGCATCAAAAAAAAATTTAAACAGGGTCAATTTTTTTTTATCAAAAATAAAAACTTGTGCATTTTTATTGGCCGAGCCTAAGTTACTTTCTAATTAAACAAAAATCATACACTAAAAATAAAAATCATAAACATGTTGGTTCTACTAGATATCATGTCCGAGGAAAAAGAAACACGGCAAGAAAAACCCTCGGATGGATCAAAAATCCCAAAAATAACAAGCACACTCCCTCCCCTTTTGGAAAATTTAGCTTCGTCCCCGAAGCATGAGATAGAAGAACATAGGGAAGGGACATACCAGGGGCTACTGAAACTTCTCCTTGTGGAGGAGGTACCTCCACTATAACCGTGGCGCTGGCAATGGCCGGAGCACTCCTTGAAGTATCAACAGGGGGAGTGGTTACTCCCTCAGTCGTCTTGGCCGCTTCAATGGCCTCAGTGTGAATTGAGGTTGAATCTGGCTGAGGTATAGTGGAGCTGCCCACTCCTCTAGCTCGCTCCTATAGCTCTGACATATGTGCGTCATAAGTCTGCAGGCTCTCCGCTCTGGCCTACTTACGTTCTCTCCTCTCTTTCTTCCTCTTCTTCCTCTGACTTTCCTATTCATCATCCTCAGCAACTCCTTTTTTCCCTTGTCTCCAGCAACTACCGCCAGCTCCCAGTAAGCCGTCAAATCAATCTCCTTGTCAAATTCTGCATCTAAGTCTGGAAGAGTGGGGGCTGCTATAACTATCGGTTGTCTTGATGAAAACTTGACTACTTGACTCCGAAGAGCCCCCAACTCCTCACGAAGACTGCTGGTGTCTGTCTTCTCCAACATTCGTGCATTGAAATGGCTCTCAAATCTATCTAGGAAAGCATGTAGAGCCTGAGCTGCTGCATCTATCTCTGCCTTAACCCATGGCTTTACATTTTCCATCATGGCCTAAATCTTTCGCTCTGCCATGGTCAAACGTTTAGCCAGTTTCTGAAGGAAGTCCTATGGCATGAAAACAATCCCTGCCAGAGTCTAAGAATGTAAACTAGGTGGTGGTGTGGCAACTATGTTAGGAGCTGCCTCCGAATGACCAACATCTATAGCCGGTGTCTTGCCTGCTCCTGGGTAATAAGGGCATTGACCTATGCACCCCCTGCTGGCTGGCTCTATGGAATAGCTGTGGGAAGTCGTCCACGACCTACCAGGCTCATCTCATCCCGAATAAGTCCTATGTCTGCTATCCTCTGGCCTCCAATCAACTGATTCTCATGCCGTCGTATTGGCACCCCTTCCTCTATACATAACCTAAATACAAGACTCGGGAATGGGATGGTAGTGCTTACTCCCACTGCCCGGTCTCGTATCTTATCTGCAATGATCCTCGAGATGTTGATTGGATAGCGGCACATGAGGCATAGCACCAAAGCTTCCCTGTAGCACTGAGGGTATTATCATTGACGGTGGGTGCTATTTGGTGGCGTACTAGTGTCCAAAAGGCTTGGCAATAAAATTCAACGAACTCTTTGTAATCTTCTTTCCTCCAACAAACCACTCAACTCCTTCCTTGTCCTCAGCTAAAACACCCGCCAACCATTGTAACTGCCTTTGGCATTCCTCAAAACCTAACTGTCGGAGTTGCTTAAGTGCCTTACTCTGTACTCACACTCTGGCATAACTCGTGGAGGTATGAACTGTGGACTATACAAAACCCGAGAGATGGTGCGCTCGGATATGTCGACCTCTCTTCCTCGGACCAACACACTCTCTAGTCGGGGCTGGTCTTTTATTTTCTGCCCCTCCTTCACCTTTTGCTCAATGGTAGCCAAGTAGTTGGTGTAGAACTCCCGGACTATTTCTGCTAAAGATTGGGCTGGAGTCTTTTCAATCCACTCGAAACCATAGAAACTAAAGATCCCTTTCATCTGCTCCATTTCATTCATGGAGTTAGTGAGGATCCATGGTTCTTCCTGAATGCTCCGCCTCGGCTTCTTTTTGGCAGTGAGAGAGATGCCTTGCTCATATATTTCTCTAGCTCCCCGCACTCTCCACCAGACTGTGCGGTTCTCTCTGGGTGGGTCTGTTCTTGTGCAGCATCTGGGGCCTCCTCTGATTCATCTCTACCACTTTCTTCCTCAGACCCTTCTTCTGTGTTTGAGTCGTTTCCCGACTCCTGATTATCTCCTCTAGCTCCCTCCTCAAACTAGGGAGCTTGGGCAGATGTGGCAGTGGTTGCTTCAGCTTGTGCTCTTGCTTTCGCCCTAGTGGTTCTAGTTCCATCTGTGTCTGAAGTGTCTATTTGGTAGTCCTCAACCGAACCACCAGGGGAGTTTGCTTCTTGCCCAGCCTTAGACTCAGATGTTTCTGACGCACCCGCAAGTGTACGGGTCGTGCAAGTAATATAGTGGCTCTTTTTGAGAACCGGATTATCGAACCCAAGGGACTGGACCCATTCCTCTAACTATCCATTTA
>JACEIK010007116.1:45720-70339 GCA_018107945.1 Datura stramonium
TTTATATAAAATCACATGAAAATGTATCAAATAGCTTAGACAACACGACTAATTTAAGCAATAAAGCGTATCACGGGACCTATATTATTTCCCGTGATCAGTTTCATCAATTAATGTTCTCCGGGGCTATTTCTTTGGATGCCTTTCGCTTCTATGTCATTATACCTGTAGAAAAAAGTTAGAACTCCATATTTTAGTAAGAATAATTAGAAAAGAAAGTTTTAGATTCTCATCACGAGTCGATATGATGAGTCGTACCAAAATAGTATGACTCGTATGAAGACCTAGCAATCCTTGGTGTATGTTACGACTCACAGGTATGATTCATACCATGAAGGTAGGACTCGTACCCTAAGTCATTTGATGAAGCTTCAGTTATGGTATCTTCTGTAATTTTCCACGACTTGTGGTATAACCCGTAGGTCAATTCCACGAGTCATAGGAAGGACTTTTCTGTGTACTTTGTTCAGTTCTTTGGTATGAATGCTCAGTATGACTCGTAGTGACAAACTACGACATGTACTGTGCTTCATACAACTTTAAGGCCTTAGTCAATTTTTGTTCAGTTTGTAGGGGTTCTCTTTTTCACAATTTGGGTACTCAGATTTCCCCCAGGGCTAGGCATATCATTCATCAATTAAACACTACTCATCCCTCCCCTTTTTAATCATAACCCGTAACTCAAAAAATTTAAAAAATTAAATTTACAAGTTCAACCCAACAATGAAAAAAATGGTTTTTTCCAGTCGTTCATGGTTTATTTTCATCCCTGAACATTGAATTATTGAAAATTTTCTAACAAATTCAATAATCCCAGGGGTTCCGACAGTGGAAGCTTCAAGTAAGCTAAAATATTTCAATATTCAATGCACTACTTACTTGTTGTTTCTTCCTTCCATTAAAAAATTACAAATGTGGGTTGAGAGGAACTTCGGTTGAGTAAGAAATTGCTCGAGTCTTCATTAGCTTTTGAGTTACGGATTAGAGTGTTTGGGAGATAGGGTTCTTAGGTTTGTTTTGTTTGCATGGGAGAAGGGTCGGTTTTGGTATGAAGTTTAAATAGGTAAGGGGGAAGATTTAAAAATTTGGGCCGAGTCGGGTAATTTTGAAGTTTTTTGACCCATCATGACTCGTACCATGAGTCGTAGGAAGAACCCACGACTCGTCCCCTGGACCCGTGCTTCACAAAATTAAGAAACTTATCTAGGGACCTACAAGTGCATCCTACGACTCCTACAATGTGGGTATGGTCCGCATGATGACTCTTAGGTCGGTGCTTTGAATTACTTCTTTGAACCTCACCACGACTGCTGCTACGGCTCGTAAGATGCCATCGCGAGTTGTACTGAAAGTCGTAGCAGTTGCTGTTTCAGTAGTTTTTCAGCCTCCTTTTTTTGTTTTCCCTACACACTGAGCACACATTAATTCAACAACTTGGGTTTCCTCCTAAGAAGCGCTTGATTTAACGTCGCGGAATGACGCAAGTGTCCCGGCTATTCAGACTTCACCAAGACACCACTTGGGTTGCCTCCCAAGAAGCTCTTGATTTAACGTTGTGGCACGATGCAAGTCTCTTGACTACTCAGAAATCGTCAAGTGACTCATATCCATCCTCTAGTGTTGAGACTACGCTGAATTCCTTCAGTTGCTACATTGACCGGCAGATGTTAAAGGTGACCTCTTCTTTGTTCAGTCTGAATTTCAACTGGCCTTCCTCCACATCTACTAGGTCCCTCTCGATTGTAAGGAATGTCATCCCAAAATGATGGGGACCTAATAATCCACTTCACAGTCCAGAATCACGAAGTCCGCTAGGAATATGAATTTTTCCACCTTGACAAGCACATCGAATAGGATCTCCACTGGATTTTTAACAGTTCTATCAACCATTATTAACCACATAGTCGTCGGTGTGGGGTCTCCCAAGCCCAATTTATTGAACACTTCCAAGAGCATCAAGTTGATGCTAGCTCCTAGACCACAAAGTGCCCTTGCAAACTCGACATTCCCGATGGTGCAAGGTATAGTGAAAGCACCTGGGTCTTCCTTCTTCTGAGCTAGGACCCTTGTAGCTATGGCACTACAGTGATGTACATTGTCAACCGGCTCATAGCTCACAGATCTCTTCTTAGTCACCAAGTCCTTCATAAACTTTGCATATCTCGACATTTTTTCCAATGCCTCAACCAATGGTATGTTCACAAATAACTGTTTTAAGCATTGAAAGGAATTTGTGGAACTTACCATTTTCTGCCCCTCTCTTCATCCTTTGAGGGAATGGTGGCGGTGGGCGCGGGATAGCTTTGTAGATTTGCGGTGCTCCTTTGTCATTGTTGGGTTCTTCTTCACCTCTTGGGGCCTCAGCATGCTCAACGCCCTTTGTCTCAACACTCTTCTCATTCTCATCCATTATGCTTTCTTTCATCCATTCAACTACAACTAGAAACGGGGGGTTAATTGGGGTCTTACCACTCCTAGTCATCACCGCCATGCAATGGCCATCGTTCTTTGGGTTTTAGATAGTGTTGCTAGGTAGTGTACCCTTTTGTCTAGGGTTCATTGATGCTGACAGTTGCCCAAGTTGATGATCGATCTGCTTGATGTTTGTAGCATGACATTCCACTTTCTTACCCATACTTGATAAGTTGCTTCGAATGTCCTTTAGTTTCTTATCAGTGGACTCACCTTCTTCAAAATCTCAGCCATCATGTCTCCAACATTGATTGCCCAGCCTCCCCCTCTTGTGCATTGGGAGGCACATAAACTCCATCGCGGTCATTGCGGTGTCCATCGTTTCTTCTCCATTCTCCTTCGTGCTCACGGCCTCGGCTCCTGTCTCTGAACTTGTTTCTATCTCTATATTGGTTCTGACCTTGATTTCCAGAACCTTGGCGCCAATTGTCTTGTCTAGACGCTTGGGCGTTAGCTCAGAAACCCGCCACTTTGCTATCCAGGAAGTTTGCCTCTTCCTCCAAATTAGAGTGATAAGCTCCTTATTCCATTCCTTGAGTTCCTACTGTGTTTATCTTTTTGGCTCCCGCTCCCATAATATGTTTTGTCAACAAGTCCAGTGATGTGCGCATATGAGCCAACTCCTAGTCGTGTTCTTCTTCTTTCCTTCGTTAGTCTGCAGTCAAACCAACAGCATATGTACCGACCACTGCATTAGCCTCCCTCATATGCTAGGCCCTGTTCGTCTTAGTCACCCTTCCAAGGATAGTGGTAGCTTGCTCCTAGGAGTGACTCATCAATGCTCCTCCTGCCACTGTGTCCTCTACAACTTTGGTGCTATTATTCAAAGACCTATAAAATATTTCCAACAAACTTTCATCTGGGATCTTGTGGTTCGGGCACGTTTTCAACTTCTTTTTGAACCTCAACTAGGTTTCATGAAGTGCCTCTTTCTTAATTTGTCGGAAGTTGTAGATCTCGTCCTTTAGCTGCAACATTCTGGAGGGGGGAAAGAATCTCTCCAAGAAAGCCTGTTTTAGCTCCCTCCAATTGGTTATGGAGTCATTGGGCAACTCCGATAACCATAACGTGGCTTCCCCTGATAGAGAGAAGGGGAAGAGTCTGAGTCATATGGCATCCTAGCTTACTCCGGGAAACCTGTATGCCTTGCATATCCCTATGAAGTTCATCAAGTGCAGGTGGCGTCATCCGCTGCATGACCACTTCAACAACCCTTTCATTTTTAGCAATTGAATCATGGTGCTTGTGATATCAAATTTGGCCCTAGTGGGCAATGGTGTTGGCACAAGGGTTGCACAATTGCTCCGGTAGACCCAACTTCATCAATGTCTAGGTCCTAATCATCGAAGAATTGAGGGGCAAGTTTGTAACCTCTGTTGCCCCTCCCCTGTCGACCAACATTCACTACTTCTTCTCTAACATCATCCGCATCCTGAAGTGCAGCTTGCCGAGCGAGCTCGATTTGCCTAGCTTCTTCAGCTATGCAGGCGTCTCTTTGGTCCTGGTTCTCCATCCTGTGTAGTGCTCTTTCAATTTCTAGATTTAATGGAATAAGGGGATCTCCGCTACTCCGAGTGCTTGGCATTCACCGGAAAACAGCCTGTGGGTATCAAGAAAAAGAAAAAGAAAACATAATTAAGGAAATAACTACCAAAAAGTAAAATACAAGCTAATGATCTAGTCTTAGCAGTATTCCTCGGCAACGGCGCCTCTTTTTGATAATGCTCAAACCATACCTCCTACCGAAATATGAAGTGGACGTTGTCAATAAAGAACCCAACAAAGAGGTTGGGGTCGAACCCATAGGGAATAGGGAAGAGCTAGACTAAAGCCGGTAAGTGAACTTGTTAGGTAGTTACTCCGAATTGGGGTTTTTTTAAAAGAAAGCAATAATCAAAATCACAGTTAAGATTATGGGTGAAATCAAGATTTAAAGATAACTAGGATTTCGTGTTCCCCATGGGTTCATAACTGCTTTGGGTATAAAAACGTGATCATCACCAGTGCTTGTAGAATTTATAAATAGGGTTCATTCAAATGACCGACCAGTCCCTATTGAATGACTATACTCAATCACCCGACCAGACCTCATGAGCGATTACAATTTAACTATTATCAATATGTCCCAAATTTAACTATCCTGCGACCAAAGCTCAAGATAATACAATGATCATCAAGATCAAGGCTTTGTTGTAATTCTCTTTTCCTAATCTCTACCTCTTAGACCTAAGCAAGTAAAGAATTCGGGCATGTACTAATGTTGTACACCATCAACAAATGTTTAAGAATGAAGAGAATACAATACAAGTGGTTTGCATTGGTTTTGAATCACTTTTATGTAACCCTAGCTTGTTAATCCACCATGGTTCCCACAACCCTAGCTATGGAGGTTTTAGCCTCTCATAGTTGCANTTGAATCACTTTTATGTAACCCTAGCTTGTTAATCCACCATGGTTCCCACAACCCTAGCTATGGAGGTTTTAGCCTCTCATAGTTGCAAGATTATGATTTTTTTGCATAATTTTAAAGACATAAATCAATACTTATAATTATGATTGAGAGAAAAACTTCCTTGAATTAATTAGCAAAATCCTTAAGAACAATATGAAGATTAAGAAAAGGTTGATCACAAGTTGAACAACACAAATCTCATGTCTATATCTCCTGAATTTTTGTTGCTAATCAGTTCTAATCACTCCTAATTACTTCTCAACTAGTCTCCTATGAAAATAAAACATAAAACATATTTATACAAACATAAATATCTTTTTTCCTAAGCTAATAGGGTAAACTTCCATATCTATTGCTGCTCGTGCCACGATCAGACCTACGACCCGTGGCAGGCTTGTATGGGTCATACCTGCCATCTGTAGGTCTCTAGCTTGATGAAATCCGGCTAAGTTTTGGTGTTTTGGTACGAATAGTACCATCTTCCACGAGTCGTATTGAGCTTTCGTGGTTTAAATCTGAAGACTGAATTTTTCTGAAGCTTGTCAGGAGTACCTTGGTACGACTTATACCTTGCCATTACAACTCGTACTATAGTATCCATACCCAGAGTCAGATTTTGTGTAATTTTTCTGAATCTTTCCACGACTTGAAGTTACGACTCATACAACGATCATACGGCCCGTATTGTGAGTTGTGGAGTGCATCTTTCTCAGCTCATCCTTCTGAATATTTTCACGAGTCTTAGTACGATTCGTACCATTAGTATACGACTCATACTAAGACTGTCATTTTGGCTCATTTTATGCTCTTTTAATCTTCTTTAGCACAATCTTGTTCCAACATCTATGTTTACCTGAAAACACAAGAAAAATACCTCATATCCATATAAACACACCTAAGTCCATGCTATTTTCTTCATTTTTTAACTTCGATAGTGTTGTAAATCAACAACACATCACATCCCCACTCAACGATGTAGGTGTGAGTCTAGTTTGTTGTGTTTAGTGGCTCGAAAGATCATGAAAACTGCATATTAATTCTGTGAGACAACAATGGAATTTCATATACTTGAACCATTGTGAATTGTAGCATTGCATGATTGTCAGGCCTTAACCCTAGATGCTTCTCATTATTGTTTCCCAATTATTTTGTGATCATCACATAGATTTAGTTAAAACAATCAAAACCTCTAAAACCAACACCTGTGAAATTTAACTTAACACCTAATCTTAAATATTCGCTAAAATAGTCCAGTCCCTGTGGGTTCGACATCCGGCTCTTAAAGATTCACTGTATTACTTGTTCGACCACGTACGCTTGCATGTGCACTGGGGCGCAACAAGTTTTTGGTGCCGTTGCCGGGGACTGGGAGCGTTTAGTGAAATTTGTAGTTTTTATGTGATTTTTATTTTTCCTAAATGTTGAAAAACTTGGCCTTAGTCTACTTCATTGCAGGTAACAGATTGTCCTTACAAAACTAGCAAGGAATAGAGAGCTGGTGGAACCGATATTGGAGCCTAAACGACACTTGCATTTGCTCCAAAGAGAGGCTCTAGAACAGAAGTTGAAGCGGTTATAGGAGCAGATACAACATAATCCACTAGTTGGGCAAGAAGAGTTGTTGCCTGAGCCAATGGCAGCCCGACAAGTTCACGAAGTGGAAATCCCATTGGCGACAAATGTGACCTCTAGTATCCGCAAATCAGAGCCCGAAGGAAACTTTAAGATGAAGAATAATATGGTGCAGCTATTACGGTCTAGTGGTCAATTCACTGGAATGACAAATGAGGACCCATAGCAGCACTTACAGAACTTTTTGGAGATTAGTGACACCTTCGTCCCCACCGGAGTGTCAACTAATTTTGTCTGACTCACCCTCTTCCCATTTTTACCGTTGGAAGAGGAGAATAGGTGGCTGAAGGCGGAGCCACCGCATTCCATCACAACTTGGGACGACCTAGAAAGGAAGTTCCTCATCAGATTCTTCCCTTCAGGCAAGACTGTTAAGCTTAGAAGCGAAATCTTATGTTTCAAGCAGCGGCCTAAGGAGAACCTATACTTGGACTACGAGAGGTTTAAGTCATTGTTGAGAGACTGCCTCCATCACCAGCAGTCTAATGAGGTGTTAGCTCACACCTTTGTGGAGAGTCTAGACCCACATACTAAAATCTTGCTAGACTCTGCATCGGGTGGACAAGCACTTCAGAAGACGTATGATGAACTATGCACTTTATTGAATAGAATTGCTCAAGGAAATCTAAAGTGGCATTGAGAATCATCAAGAGAGGCAGGTAAAAGAGCGGCAGGGCTGATTGAGGTAGATACTGCAATGCCTTGGTAGCACAGTTAGCATCACTGCAGCATCAGATGACAAATCAGTTTAGCAAACTGAGTATGAACCAGCCATAGGGATAGGTTAATGCAATTCAAATAGCTCCTAGTTAGTGTGAAAATTGTGGAAATAATGGGCGCAATGCAGGCTCTTGCGGGGAAAATCTAGAGTCAGTCAATTTTCTAGGTAATGTGAAGAGGAACAATCAGAGTTATGGGAATACCTACAAAAAAACTGCCAGAGTCACCCAAATTTTTCTTGGGGTGGCAATCAGAGTTAGAGCTACTAGCAGCCTCAACAGTAGTACAGGTAGAACAATGGCCAATTTAGCAGTAGCAACATCGAGGAGATGTTGCAGAAAATCACGGCCACTCAAACCCTGCTGGCAGAAAATCAGCCGAGGATGGCTTCAGACTTGAAAAATCAGTAGATGGCCACCAGAAATCTATAAAAGCAGATGGGTCAGTTAGCAGCTGCTCAACATACCATATGTCAGGAAGGGTTACTCAGTGATACAGATACAAACCCCCGATAAGTTAATGCCAGCAGTCTAAGGAGTGGCAAGCAGTTGGCTGATGCACCACAAAATGATAAGAGAAATGAGGTGCAACCAGAGCTAGTCAGACAGGGTCCATCGACTGATAGAGAGATAATCATAG
The DNA here is from genome assembly GCA_018107945.1 of Datura stramonium. Classification (NCBI taxonomy): domain Eukaryota; kingdom Viridiplantae; phylum Streptophyta; class Magnoliopsida; order Solanales; family Solanaceae; genus Datura; species Datura stramonium. Next base: position 53,636 of record JACEIK010007116.1, read on the forward strand.
TGTTGCAAAGCACAATGCACAACCATCATTGCAGCCAACACTGAGACCACCACTACCATTCCCACAAAGGCTCAAGAAAAGCAAGGAGGAAGAAGGTTTTAGGAAGTTCTTTGACATTTTCAAAGAACTTCACATCAATTTGCTTCTACTTGATGTTTTGCAGGGTCTGCCAAATTATGCAAAGTACTTTAAAGATCTGGTGGCCAACAAGGTGAGGCTAGTGGATGTCCAGACGGTGGCACTTACAGATGAGTGTAGCTACAGGGTGATGAGCAAGATGCCAAAAAAGCTCAAGGACCCAAGGAATTTCACCCTCCCTGTACAAATTGGTGAAGATGAAATCATAAGAGCTATATGTGACTTAGGGGAGGTAGTGAATTTAATGCCCCTATCTCTATTTAACACCCTGGGTTTGGGAAAGCCAAGGCCCACGAGAGTAATGTTGCAGCTGGCAGATAAGTCAATAGTGGCACCGGAGGGAATTATTGAGGACCTTCTCATCAAAGTAGGTAAATTCATTATACCTGATGACTTTATCATTCTTGATTTTAATGTTGATGATAAGGTACCCCTGATCTTGGGACAGCCATTCTTGGCTACTGGTGGAGCAATAATAAATGTGAGAGCTGGTACCTTTAATATGAGGGTAAATGATGAGGAAGAACTCTTCAGAGTCTATCAGGAAATAAACCCACCCACACACTACAGAGATCTTTGTAAGATCAGTGTGGTCTCAGATACTAAGTGTGGGGTGGTAGATTCCATGGGTCCACTATTGCAGGACATGTTGACATTTCAGCCCTAAGTCAGATGGAGGGCACAAATGGAAGAAGATGATGGAAGAAAGGAGGTACAGGGTGGAGGCTATTCCCTCTAAAAATAAAAATAAGAGAAGATGGTTCTCAAAAGGGAACACCTGTTTGAGGATATCCTAAAAAGGATAGTCCATGTCGTGCCGCGACGTAAAATTAGGCACTTCTTAGGAGGCAACCCAACAGTACCACAAGTACAATTTCTTTTCAAATGTTTATAATTTTGTTTATTTTCATTTGTTGTTGTTTGTTTTTGTTATTAAACACAGATTCAGGGAAGTTTGAGTACTCGTGAAAGAAAAAGCTAAGGAGCATGACAAAAAGATAAGTTGGGGTCGATGACCCACATGTTCAAAGATGAAGAAAAATATGTTGTTAGCTAGGCCTAGAGGCCTCAAGAAGTATCTCCCACCTGTTAGTCTTGCTTTTAAATGATTCTTTGGGGACATAGCATATTTTTAAAGTGTGGGGTGAGGCAAATTTCCAAAATTTTGTGCTAAGTAATTTTGGGTGAATGTGGTGCTAGGTATACTACTCTTGTTGAAAAAGTCTAAATTGAGCACAGTTCACCTACCCTTTGGTTTTCTTATCGGTTCTTTTCCGAAGGGGGCACTTTGAACCGAGTAAAAAAAAATTTCCTTTGTCTGTACATAAACGTTCAGTCATAGTTAGGGACTTTTACCGGCGATGGATGGTTGACGACCGTCTTGAGGGAAAATTAGTTGATAGGTGTTGTGTTTGAACCCTGAGCTAGTTGATAGCTTGATATTCTTGTTATGTCTTGTACATGATTGTGAGATGCAAGTGGTCTTAAATGAAGAAGCATGTGAAGCAATTGTATAACTCTGTTTGAGACACCTAGACTCTTGAATGTGACTCTATGTGTTTAAAGATTAATTTTGAATTATTATGATTAGCTGAGTTAAGAGTCTACTGAATCAATCTTGAATTAAGCATGTGCACTGAGTGTAAGGTTTTTGTATATTCCATGCATTGTGTAGTGTCTAGAACTTTCCTGGGGTGTATACAAAATGAAATGAGGGATGTCCATTGTAAGAGATGATTGAGGCATCTCTTTGAATGAGCCTAATTCTTATCCCTTGCTTTACCTACCTTGAATATCTGATCCTAGTTAGCCTTGTTGATCCTTTAGCCTATTCTTTGCTAGCCACAATAAAAGCTAATCCCCTTCCTTCTATAAGCTTTGAAGTTGAACCGAACTCCTAAGCGCTTAAGTGAAAAATGCAAAAGATTTAAGGAGTGAGAAGTTGGAAAAAGAAGGAAAATAATGGTTGTGGGAGTTGAAGAAAAGACTTGAGGTGCACTTGTTTGAAAATGCATAAGTATGGGTAGGGAGTACAAGAACAAAAGAATGAAAAAGTGCTTAAGTACTCCTTACTAATAAGATAGTGTGCTTGATGAAATGGGGAAACAAAAGAGGAAATTGATGAGTGAAAATAATTAAGGTGAAGTAAGAGAAGAGATATATGCAATGAAAGTGTGATGTATTAAAAGCACTTAGGGAAGATAGTCACTATTACTGGACAGAATAGTACCTACCCATCCCTTAGCTTACATTACAACCCGATAAGTCCTACTTGATCTTACTTTAAGACATTCATAAATTAGTGGAGTAAAACACTAAAGGAAAGGTTATGGGTCAATACATGTTGCATTTGAATTCTTTATGAGAGTAAGCTAAATTCTTATTCATATACTCATACATGTATAATTGAAAACATGCAAGTGAAAAATAGGTATCTTTCTTGTTGTGAGAGCACATGTTTGATGAAAGATAAAATTCATGTCAGATTTCTTGATTGGTTAATTTGCATGAATTTGTCGAGTTTAAGAGTTGATTCTTTAGGTTAGGAAGTCTTAAGTTAGTTGTATGTGTTTTTAGGAGTTATAGATTGCATTCTCTATTTTAAACTTGCAATCTGAAACAATTGTTGTAGCCTTAGCTCGAATCGTCTTGCTTCAACTAGTCATATGTGAGTCCTTCGGGTGCATGAGATGTAATAGAGTTTTTCGAGGACGAAGAAGACTTTAAGTGTGGTGTAGTTATCTTGGGCATAATTACATGCCCAAGTGATATTTTATAACTTAGTTTAGTCATGTTTGTCAAATTATATGATTCCATTCACATGTATTTATGTTTAATTGCGTATCGGAACTAACCAACATGATTAGTCTTTGTTTTTTAGGTGTAATATGTTTAGGAGGGACTAAATATGATTGTTAAAGCTTATGGAAGAAGCCCTAAATAAAAGGAAAAAGAGTTGCATGATATTGCACAAATGTATGCACCTGTCGAGCAACACAGTATGCCACGTAGCATGTGCAACGCGCTAAGCTCAGTGCCACGACAAGGCATCTGTGCGCCAGGAAGCGTTCCACGCCTATTTAAGTGAAGTCGCATGATAGACCTATGCCACGCCTTGCGATCTCTGCGTCTAGTCCGTGACACAGTGCGTGAGCAGCCCACCAGCGTCTGTGCCACACCGATGGTGCCTCGACCATTCAATTGCCAATGCTCGAAATATTGTGCCTGTGCTATACCTCCGTGTCACAAAGGCAGTTTGAGGCAACCAGGTCCGTGACACGGAGGCAGTTCACCCACGGCCAAAATCTGAAAATTTTCACTTAGTATAAATAGAACCCTTAGCTTCTAACATCGAGGATGACGAAATATTTTGGGAAGAACGAAAGGAGAAAAGGGAGAACGAAGGAACTTCTTTCTAGGGTTTGATTTCTTTTATTCTCTTTTATCCATTCTTGTAAACACTTTGATTCAAAGATGTCTATGAATGATTGTATGAACATGAGTGGCTAAAACCCTTTTTATAGGGTTGAGGCCATATGATATGAATGTAATTGCATGAATTCCTTTTTTGTTCAAGTTTCTTTGTTATTTTGTCTTGCATTCATTTTAATTGTTGTTTTAATGCTTGATCACCATTGAAACGAACGTGTTAATCTTAGGCAAAAGCTCGAAAGAGTAACCCTAAGTTAGAACGAATGAATGCAGGGAGCAAGTTCTTATCTTCAAGATAGGATTCGTGGTTAGGATAGTAATTATACCTAACATTCCTTGCTTGGTTAATTAAACGAGAATATAACTAGACACCAACTTAGAATTGTCACATCACCGCTCGTAGAAATAGTTGTGAAACTAAGTTAGGTTAAATGATTAGAGGTACGAAAGTCCATAATCAAGGGCATAACCCCGTAAACCACATCCATATTGTTAAATTGCTCACGAATTAGGACGTCACATCCTTGCTCAATGATGTTGGTGTGAGACTAGTTTGTTGTGTTTAGAGGCTCGAAAGACCATGAACACTGCATATTAACTCTGTGAGACAAAAATTGAATTTCATATACTTGAACCATTGTAAATTATAGCATTGCATGATTGTTAGGCCTTAACCCCAGATGCTTCTTATTATTGTTTCCCGATTATTTTGTGATCATCACTTAGATTTAGTTAAAACAATCAAAACCTTGAAAAACAACACTTGTGAAATTTAACTTAACACCTGAACTTAAATATTCACTGAAATAGTCCAGTCCCTATTGGTTCGATATCCAGCTCTTAAAGAGTCATTGTATTACTTGTACGACTGCGTACGCTTGCGTGTGCACTGGGGCGCAACATCCTGTAGCTTTTATGGACTTGATGAATAGGGTGTTCAAGCCATATTTGGATATGTTCGTGATCATGTTCATAGATGACATTCTTATATACTCTCAGAGCAAGGAGGAGCGTGCCACTCATTTGAGAGTGGTGTTATAAACTCTTAAGGATCGCCAGTTGTATGCTAAGTTTAGCAAGTGTGAGTTTTGGCCAGACTCAGTAGCATTTTTAGGCCATGTGGTGTCAAGTAAGGGTGTGCAGGTGGATTTCCAAAAGATAGAAATGGTGAAGAATTGTCCTAGACCAGTTAGTCCTTCGGATATTAGGAGTTTCTTAGGTTTAGCTGGTTACTATCGGATGTTTGCTGAGGGCTTTTCATCCATTGTAGCACCATTGACTAAGTTGACCCAGAAGAAAGTGAAGTTTCAATGGTTGGGGGCCTGTGAGAAGTGCTTCCAAGAGTTGAAGACTTGACTCACCTCAGCACCAGTGTTGACCCTACCCGAGGGTACAGATGGGTTTGTGGTATATTGTGATGCTTCGAGGATCGGCCTAGGTTGTGTATTAATGAAGCACAGTAAATTTATAGCCTATGCTTCCAGGAAGCTAAAAGTTCATGAAAAAAACTATCCGGCTCATGACCTCGAGTTGGTGGCTGTAGTATTTTCCTTGATGATTTGGAGACACTATCTATACGGGGTCCATGTAGATGTGTTTACGGACCACAAAAGCCTACAATACGTGTTTACCCAAAAGGATTTGAATCTACGTTAGATGAGGTGGTTGGAGCTTCTTAAAGATTATGGTATAAGCGTCCTTTATCATCCAGGAAAGGAAAATATGGTGGCAGATGCTCTTAGCAGGATTTCTATAGAGAGTGTGTCCCATGTAGATGAGGGGAGGAAAGAGTTAGTGAAGGAGGTGCATCATCTTGCACGACTAGGAGTCCATCTTGTTGACTCGACGGATGGTGGTGTCATTGTTCAGAATGGGTCAGAATCTTCCTTGGTAACTGAGGTGAAAGTTGTACAAGATGAGGATCCTATTTTGGGAAAGTTGAAGGAACCTGTTCAGAATCAGAAAGTGGAGGTCTACTCCCAAGGGGGAGATGGTGTGCTTCGATATCAGGGTCATCCGTGTGTTCCAAGTGTTGATGATTTTAGATATCGGATGTTGCACAAGGCTCATGGTTCCAAATATTCTATACATCCAGGTCCACTAAGATGTACTGTGATATATAGGAAGTTTATTGGTGGAATGGTATGAAGAAGGACATAGAAGAGTTTGTGGTTAAGTGTCCGAATTGTCAACAGGTGAAGATTGAGCATCAAAGACCTGGAGGTGTGCTTTAAGAAATTTGTATCCCTACTTGGAAGTGGGAGGAAATCAATATTGATTTCATTACAGGGTTGCCTCACACTTGTCGACAGTATGACTCTATTTGGGTGGTTGTAGACAGGTTGACTAAAGCTGCTCATTTTCTACCAGTAAAAACTACTGATTCAGCGGAGGATTATGCAAAGTTTTATATTCGGGAGTTAGTTCGATTGCATGGAGTGACCTTTTCCATCATATCATATAGAGGTACTCAGTTTACCTCCAAATTTTAGAGGTTGTTTCAGAAGGGACTTGGCACTCAAGTCAAGCTTAGCACAATATTTCACCTGCAAGCAGATAGTCGGGATGAACGGACCATTCAGACTATGGAGGATATGTTGAGAGCATGTGTGATTGATTTCAAGGTTAGTTGGGATGATCATTTTCCTCTCATTTAGTTTGCATATAAAAACAGTTACCATTCCAGTATTCAGATGGCTCCATATGAGGCTCATTGTGGGTGGATATGTAGATCGCTTATTGGTCGGTTCGAAGTCAGGGAAGTTGCTTTGATAGGACCAGATTCCATACATGAGTCCTTGGAGAAAAATTAGCTTATAATAGAAAGGTTGAAAATAGCCCAGAGTCGTCAAAAGTCCTATGAGGATTTGAGGAGGAGAGAACTTGAGTTTGAAGTTGATAATTGGGTGTTTTTGAAGGTATCTTCCATGAAGGGAGTGATGATATTTGGAAAGAATAGAAAACTCAGTCTCTCTTATGTTGGTCTGTACCGGATTGCGAGATGGGTAGGCAAGGTAGCCTATGAATTGGAGTTTCCCTCAGAATTAGCTTCAGTTCATCCAGTTTTCCATATGTCGATCTTAAAGAAGTGTTTGGGTGATCCTACTTTGGTTGTTCCACTAGAGATTTTAGGTGTGAAGGATAGCCTCAGTTATGAGGAGGTTCTGGTGGAAATACTTGATCGTTAGGTTTGAAAGCTAAGAAACAAAGAAGTAGCCTCAGTCAAGGTTTACTAGAGGAACCAACATGTTTAGGGAGCTACGTGGGAAGCGAAGAAGATATGATGGAAAAATACCCATATCTATTCCCTCCCGGCTCAGTTTCAGCTTGAGGTATCAGTTTCCTCCCTAGTACTCTATTCAGTTTCATGTACAACTCATCTTCCCCAGTTTCTTTCTTGTCAATGTATGTATGTACGATTCATGAATTTAGTTCAGTCATGTAATTCAGTCCAGAGTGAGTCACTCCGCTGGTTTCAACCCTAAATGTTTGGTATTTGGTATGATGATTGCATTTCTCATATTTTCCGTATGTTTATTCACATTCAAGGATGAATTTCCTCAAAGGGATATATTTTAATACCCCAAAATTTCTAAGATCAGACTCAAGGGTTAAAATGAAGAAAATAAGATTTTCTACACTAGATCACAAGACAAGTCATCTAGTGACCCGTGAGGTGCACCACGAGTCATTAGGTGACTCATGGGAAAGAGGGAATACTTGGTTGGATTTATTAGTTTGGGGGTAGACCACAGGTGAGGCCACAATTCGTAGTCAGCACCACGAGTCATTATATTAGTCGTGGTCAGAAGTTTGACTCGAAGGTTGAAAGTTTTGCTTCTAACGACTAGTCACCACGAGTCATCGGGCACACCATGAGTCGTGGCATCCCTCGTTGTGACTAGTGATGAAGAGCTTTCAGTGCTGGCAATGAGTTCAGACCACTAGTCGTAGTCAGTGACGACGGGTCGTCCTGTCCCTCGTTGGGACTGGCAGTGTGGATTTTCCTGCAAATTTACTAAGGGCTTTTCCATAATTCCTAAGTTCCTAAGGCCTAAACTACGTCATTTTAAGCTTAGTTAGGATTGTTTTAAGGGGGTTTAACTCATTCTACATCACCCTTCTCCATGCATGCAAGACTAGAAGGTTCCTAGGGGTGATCATGGATAAAATCAATCAATTCTCCTTCAATTTCCCTTGGGAATTCAAGGAAGAGTGAAAGATCAACTTACCCAGGTAGGCTATGAATGAGAGTTCCTTTCACTCTCATGCTCAAAATTCTTCTTCATTCCATGAATCTCAATTCTAGATTTAAGTTTCATGATCTTATGGGGTTTATCCCAATTCTTGTGAAATCCTCTATGATCTATCCGTGGGTTAATCCCCATCATGTATCAAATCATGTTTTATGATTTATGAGCAGATTTTATAACTATTTTTTTATTACGAATCTATAGTTTCAAATTTACTTGAATTATGCTCAATTATGCATGCTTCATAAAAAGTCAAGTTATGATTCTATTATGATTTTGATCTTTTCAAGTCTAAATTATGATTTATGATTTATGTTATGAAATTCTCTTCAAACATTCATCATGGATTTATGAATATAAAGTATGTACATGTTTCACAAGTACGCATGGATTTCATAATTTATGAATTTATGACTCTTGGCCAACTCATGGGCCCTTATTTATGGCAAATCATGTATTTCAAGTATGATCAAGTATGTTATGTTGTAATTGGCCATGAACTTCATGAATGATTTATGATTATGATATGAGCCTCATGTGTATGTTTTTGGGAGCAGTGTCTAGCACCTAATAGACCTGGCGTTCATGTAAACCCCGTGGTAGGTTTATATATATAAATGTTAATGTTATTAGATCCCCGTGATATCACATAATGCACGTCCCTTGCCTGGCAAGCCTGGGACGGCTCTGCCCACTTGAGCGAGATAGTTGGGGCATCATGTAAGCTCTGTCATGATGGCGTCGGTTATGATGAGTCCTCCCATTTTTCATCATGATTTATGCATCGTCATGTTATATTATTTTGAATCAAGTTATATTTTTATAAGGTTTCTCTTACGATTACGATTACGATTACAAATAAATTACGAATGCTTTGAAAACCTTGATCCCTTTTTCTATGTTGTGATATTTACTTCATGTTTATGTTGTCCTATTCTTATGAACTCTTATGTGTTTTAACTGTCTATTTTACTTACCTTGCATACTCAGTACATTCCAAGTACTGACCGTATACTCTATGTTGTATCGTTTCATGAGATCAGCCTCAACCGCATCATTAGTCTTGCTTTCCTCTCAGACTTGTGTTAGCCGGGATTGGTGAGTCCTCATCCTTCGAGGACATTCAGTTATCCATAGTCATGTTATTTTAGTTACAGACTTTCTTTTGTCGAGCTAGTTGGGGATGCTGTCTTATTTGCTCATCAGTTATGCTAGAGGCTATTCAAACATTATGTAGAAATCATCTTGTCAATGTTGACTCTGTTTTAAATCGATTTGTATGCAAACTTGCGCTTAAGTATGCTTTAGTATTATATTAGTATTTGTTTATAGTATGCTCTTAGTCGTTATGTTCATTACATGGGTCGACTTGGAGCCTCTCGGGGTTCCTTATCTCGTGTCTCTATCCGGGCCTATGTTCAGGTCGTGACATAAGTAGTGTGAAAGATGTGAACGAACATGAAGTATTTCGAGGAGACATGAGCTTCCGTTAACACCAATCCTAGACGTGGAATTGTCTGATGTATGCGGAATAGATTTTATGTGCCCTTTTGTGAGCTCTTATGGAAACACTTACATTCTGGTGGCTGTTGATTTGTATCTAAATGGGTGGAAGTTGTGGCGTTACCCAACAATGAGGGAAGGAGCATAACAGCCTTCTTGAATAAGTACATCTTCTCACGGTTTGGCACTCCTGGAGCTATAATTAGTGATGGAGGATCACATTTTTGCAATTGACTGTTTAGTGCCTTCCCAACAAAGTATGGTGTGAAGCACAAAGTTGCTACCCCTTATCATCCTCAGAACAGTGGCCATGCAGAAGTTTCTAGTCAGAAAATCAAGTCTATCTTGACTAAGACAGTCAATCTCAATAGAATGGATTGGGCAAGGAAACTCGATGACACCTTATGGGGATACCGGACCACATACAAAATGCCAAATTGGAATGTCCTTATATCAGTTGATCTTTGGCAAATCTTATCAGTTACCAGTGGAATTGGAGCATAAAGCCATGTGGGGCTTTAATAATTTAAACCTTGATTTGGGGAAGGTCGTTCAGGGGCGAGGGGAAAATCACAATGAGATGGACGAGTTCAGGATGAGGGCTTATGAAAATGCTGCAATATATAAGGCCAACATGAAGCATTACCATGATCAAAATATCTTGCATCGAAATTTTGCCCCAGGAGAATGGGTATTGTTGTTCAACTCAAGACTAAGGTTATTCCCCGAAAAGCTCAAATCTAAATGGTCAGGCCCATATAAGGTGTCCCGTGTTTTTAGGACGGTGCTACTGAACTTGAGGGAGAAGATGGATCAAATTTAAGGTGAATGGTCAAAGGGTAAAGAAGTATTTGGGAGTGTTGGAGGAGGTTTTCCGAGTGGAGGTCATTGATAATGCTCAAACCATACTTGTTATACCCCGAGAATTCAAGAATCGGACCTAGAAGTGAATTAGGAGAAAAACTAGAAAATGTTACAGTAGTTGCAGGGGTCACTTAACGACTCGTGAAGGGGCCAAACGAGTCGTCAAGTGACTCGTGGGGAAGTCTTAGGATAATGAAGGACTCGAGGTCCTCATGGGTGATGTAACGACTCGTGGGTAGTCACCACGAGTCGTTATGTCTGTCGTGGGGAGGTCCTAGAGAAAGATGGTAAAGCTTGTCCAGTGTACTTAAGGGATGGTACCTAACGAGTCATAGTCAGTCCTAACGACCCGTTAGGAGGGCCGTTACAAATCCAGTTGAATTTACATGAAGGATGAGGCAGTGTACTTGACGGGTGAACCAACAGATCATGTACCCTAGTAACGAGTCATCAGGTTGTCCGTTAGGACCCCCTGACAATTATATTCAGCGATTTCAGTAAGGGTTTTTCCATAATTCCTAAGTTCTAAGGGCCTATACTACGTGGTTTTAAGCTCGTAATAGAGGGTTTTATGAAGAGAAAAACCCATCTTAGGCCATTTCTTCATGCATGCAAGGTTGAAGGTTTGAATGGAAGATATTGAGGATAATTTCAAGGTTTTCAAGGGAAATCTCAGCTGGGTAATTAGGAGGAGTTAAGATTCTTCAATCCCAGGTATGTAAGGCTATGAGTGGGTGCTTTCTTCCACACCCATGCCCATTCCCTATCAAATTTGTGATTGGTTTGTGATGATCAAGTATGGGTCTTTATTTAATTGCATATTTCTTACATTTTTACTCATTGGTATGATTAAATTGAGTTGTTATTGGTGATTTACTGAGCTTGGACGGATTCTATCTTTTACAAAATTGTTTTTCCTAAAATTGAATCTAAAACGTCCATGTGTGAGTAGTTCATACTAGAATGTGATGATGATGGAGTAGATGATGAAACGCATGTTTCCAACCTTACCCATTATTTCTATGATGTGTTCAAAGAAGATTAAATACACCCATGTATGATGAAGCTTTGGGCAGTGCCCAATGTTGAGTATGAATGATGATTTTCTCTTGAATTGATTTTATTACTTTTTTTGGAGTGAAACCTCCCAAATTATAATATTTTCAAATGAATTGTATGAGTTCAAGCATGATAAGGTTTTGGGCAAAACCCTTATATTGATGATGATGAAGTGATATTCCTAAAGTAGGCCTACCACATGATTTTGGAGTAAAGTCTCCCATTATTCTTTGAGCTTGTGGTATTTGTCATAGTAAAGCTTCCCATATGCATGAATTCATAATTGAGATGTATGTTGGTGTTAAGCTTCATTTCACATGATGTCGAGTCTAAGCATGATTCTATTCTAAGCTTTGTCGAGACGACATTGTTGAGCTTCATATTTATATGATGTCTAACATATGCATGATTTCATAAATAGCTTTGTCAATAGACAATGTTAAGCTTCATTTCACACGATATTGACCTTATGCATGATTTCATGTTGAGTTTCATCACTAGACTATGTTGAGATTCGTATTTATACGATGTAGAGAATTACATGTTTTTGGAGAAGAGTCAAGCACCGAGCGGGCTAAGGGTTGACTACCCTATGCCCCAGAACTACGCGCCAATGTAGGTTGATTCTATTATATTATTGGGACCTCCCTTGTGAGCTATCCCCGGCCCAATTGGCCCTTGAGCTTGATATTGATATCATGGTAGCGTCCTTAAGGTTTTGGACGTCTCTGCCTACTTGAGTGTAATAGTCGGGACCACGTAAGCTCTATCGTGGTATGTCGGTTAAGTGACGAGTCTCCCACTGTCTATATCATTCGAATTCGCATAACCATTACTCATGATAATTATCGTATGTATGCATGTTCAAGAAGCAAGGTTTGACTCATTGTTTAGCTTTTAATATATGTGTTATGCTTCAGCTTTGAGTCATTCGAGTCAATCATGATGTTCTAAAACTATGCATGGTCATGTTATGATAAGAATACGATTTCAGAATGAATGCTTGTGATCTTTTCTTATCCTTAAAGGCTATCATATATGCATAACTTGTTTTAAAAGACTATTATTGCTCTAGCAGTTTTACTTACCTTTCATACTCAGTACATTCCACGTACTGACCGCATACTTTCTATGCTGCATCGCTTCATGATGCAGGATTAGGTTCTCAGGTTCAGCCCCGTTCGTAGCCGCTATCAGAGTTAGCACCTGCTTGTTTTGGTGAGTCCTCATCTTCCAAGGACTAGACTTTTAGTTATCTTAAGCGTGTTTTCAGTTTTAGTATTTCTAAGCTAGTTGGGGGTGTTGTCCCATCAGCTCATCCAGATTAGAGGCTTATCAGACTTAGACATGTATTCAGCTTCAGATGTTCATTTTGTTGTTATGTTAAGTTAGACTTCCGCTGAGTTTATATTTACGTTTCCTTAATGTTTATTGAATGAGTTAGTGAATGCTTATGCCATGGGTTGACTTGGGGTCTCTCGGGGTCCCTTGTCCCGTGTATACAATCTGGGTCTCCTCTCGGGTCGGACAATACCTCCTACCGAAGTATGAAGCAGACGTTGTCAATAAAGAATCCAACTAGAGGTTTGGGTCGATCCCGCAGGGAATATGGAAGAGCTAGACTACTTTCGGTAAGTGAACTTTGTTAGGTAGTTACACCAAAGTGGGGGGTTTAAAGAGATAATAACTAAAAATGATGATTAGAATTGTGTTGTAAAATCCAGAATTAAAACTAACTAGGGTTTGTGTTCTCCATGAGTTCATAACTGCTTCAGGTATACACGAGTGATCAATTCCAATGCTTTACATGTAGGACTAATAACTAGGGTTCATCCAAACGACTAGTTCGTCCCTATTGGATGAATGTACTCAATTACCGGGTTAGTTCTCATGAGCGATTGCAAACTAACCATTATCAATTTGTCCCAAATATAACTATCCTGCGACCATAGCTCAAGTTAATAGAATTATTATCAAGATCAAGGCTTTGTTGTAATTCTCTTTTCCTAATCTCTACCTCTCTAGGCTCAAGCAAGTAAAGAATTCAGGGATGTCCTAACGTTGTACACCATTAAGAAACGTTAAAGCATGAAGAGAATACAATACAAGTATTTTGCATTAATTTTGAATCAATTTTGTGCAACCCTAGCTCGTTAATCCACCATGGTTCCCACAACCCTAGCAATGGAGGTTTTATCCTCTCATAGTTGCAAGGTTGTGATTCGCATTCATGATTAAATACATAAATCAATAATTATAATCGTAGGTGAGATAAAAACTTCATTAATTAAATCTAGAAATTATCAAGAACAATTCACAAAATCAAGAAGAAAATCAAGAAAAGGTCGATCACAAGTTAATCAACTCAATTCTATGTTCTCTCTTGATTGTCTAACAAAAACTAACAATGTCTAACGAAATCTGATGTTCTCATTTTTTCTCTGAAACTAAAACATAAAACATATTTATACAGACATAAGAATCCTTTTCCTAAGCTAACAGGGTAAAATTCGATATCTGCTGCCGCTCGAGCCACGACCAATCCTACGACCCGTAGCAGGCTTGTACGGGTCGTACATGCTGTCCATAGGTCTTTAGCTTGCTGAAATCTAGCTAAGTAGTGAGCCTTTGTACGACTCGTACCAACTTCCTACAAGTCGTACCTTGCTTCCACGATTTAAATCTGGAGACTGAATTTCTCTAAAGTTTGTCACGAGCGTGTTGGTACGACTCGTACCTTGCCTTCACGACTCGTACTTAGCTATCCGTACCTAGATTCGGCCTTTGTGCAATTTCTCTGAACATTTCCACGACTTGAAGTTATAGCTCGTACTGTGAGTTATGGATTGCATCTTTCTCAGCTCATCATTCTGAATATTTTCACGAGTCTTAGTACGATTCGTACCATCAATGTACGACTCGTACGGAGACTGTCATTTTGGCTTACTTTCTGCTCTTTTAAGCTCCTTTTGCACAATCTTGCTCCAACACCTAAGTTTACCTGAAAACAAAAGAAAAGTACCTCATATCCATATAAACATACCTAAGCCCATGTTATTTTCTTTATTTTTGAATGTCGAAAGTGCTATAAACTCACAACACATCAGTCATGTACCTGGAAGAACCATAAAAAACAAGGTGCATTTGTTGTGCCACGACATTAACTAAGGCACTTCTTGGGAGGCAACCCAAGCATGTTTACCTATGGTACTTTGATTTCTTTGTTGTTTTTGTTTTGTAGGTTAACTATATGTTAAATAAGGAGAAGAAGAACAGGGAAGGCACTGCGCTAGACCGACAAAATATTGGTGCACAAGAGTGAGGCACCGCCCTGTCGCATGTGAGAAGCAGAAAAATGGAGAAAAAGAGAGAAAATCGGCGACAAACCGGTGGAACGCTAGTGAAAAATTGTGAACCGCTGCTTGAGTTCTGGTTCAAACCAGTATACTTGGGAGTTGAGGTATAATTAGCGACCCAATTGGCAAAACACCAGTACCAATCCACGAACTGATGGTCGAACATCGACTGCAAAACAGTGAGCTAAATGGATGACAATCACTGGTGTTTAAACCAGAGACAACTGATTAAGCGTAGCTCAAGGTACGCAATTCATTTAAAATATTGACCAATCCATTTACCAACATGACCCATGGATTTAAAAGTTTGGTCGAATCTTTCTAACTCCCCAAAAATCCATCTCTCCATCTTTTCATCTCTCACCCACCACTTTTGAACTTCCCAATAACCAACCTTCCCAACTTAACACTATTAAAACCTACCTTCTTCCTACCCAATCACCTTCCCTTTCTTAGAGTTTAACACCTCTCCTCCCTCACTCTTTTCATCTTACCTTATTCTCACATCTCAACTTGGTATGTTTCTCCTAGCTTTGATGTGCTTATATTAAGAATATGAATCTTAATTCAAGCATACTAGAGTAGATATTGTTCACACTCATGTTCCCCTTCTCCCATCTTGTGCGCTTTTCATTGATTGACTATTTCGTGTTATAGGTATGTTGGGGGTGGTGAATTGATGTTTAAATATTGATGTGGATGTCTTCTTTGGTAAGCATGCGTCATGATTTGTGTGCTTGAGATACTAGTTGGAGGTGAAGTCTGAGTAGCCCCGTGTGCTCAGAATGCATAATTTTCCCAATGATAGATAGGGTGACTTTTTTCTTAAGGGAAAACCATCATTGTTATTTTGGTTGTATTTCTTGTGTAAATAAAAGTAATGTGAAGCGAGTGAGTGAATCATGATTTTGGAGGGATTTCTTCTAGCTGAATTGGGGTGAAAATGAGCGGCGTTCCACAAGTGAATCACTGGTCATTCCCTGTGAAGCGCCAGCTGAAACGCAGGTCTAGACACAAGATTGCGGGCCACTGCCAAGAACCCGCATTTCACCGGCGCTTCGCGGTTCGATACTAGGGAATCATCGATGTGGTGCCGACTAATAGTACATTTTCCCAGTCTTTGGACAAGTGTCTACGTCTCATCGGTGCTTCACGGGTCTGCACCTACATTTTGTCGATGTTCCGCCGATTCTGCTAGCAATAACATTTTTCTCTTTAAATTTGTTTACCATCCGATCCTTAAAATTTTGTTCCTTAATTTAGAATAGTTGTTGTTTTCCTTTACAATCATTGTAAATACATAAAGATATGTTGTTTGTATGGAACTAACATTGTCTTTTAGATTCATGTCCATCTTTAGACAATGAAGCAAAGGGAAAGAACCAATGACCAACACCGCATCTCACGAATCAGATTTCGAGGGGGCCAGTGAAATTTGCAACTTCACTTTGGGCTTGGTAAAATGGAGGATTATTATTTATCCTTAAAGGAGAATTGATCCATCACTACAGAGGCTCAATTTTAGGTGGAGTCTATCAAGGATGAATTCCCAGACATTTACAACCAGATCAGCATTCGTTATTGGGGGCCATTCACCATACCAGTGGACCCTTACTTCCCTGAGTTGGTATGGGAGTTCTACGCCTCTTATAGGGCATGACAAAGCATCTTAAAGTACAAAGTCCGAGTAGATGCAATGGTCTTGACTTCCATCTATGCTAGTACGAGGTCAAAAAGTGAACATCACCCAGAGGCAATCAACTCCATCTATTGGGGTACACCGATTTGGCCAAGTTCAGAGTTCAAAAGGAACGTGGAAGATAAAGAGAATCAATTTAAGTGGGCGGATGAAATAATTACAAAAGATCGACCACAGTGGGCTACCTCGAAAGTAATAATTCACCGGCATGATCTAATGTTTGAAGCTAGCATATGACTGGATTTGGTATGTCACGCCCCACCTTGGGAGGCATGATTGGCACCTGGTGCCCTACTAGGCCCTGGACTGCTGGACTACTGAGCCTAAGCACTTCTGGTGCCAGGCTGGCTCTAATTATGGATTTATGAAAACAACGGGCTATATAACGGCTGTAAATACA
>JACEIK010007117.1:0-26715 GCA_018107945.1 Datura stramonium
TCTTCCAAAATACAAAAACTTTTCTTTACACTGTTGTCTTCATTGTTAGAGTTTGGTAAATTAACACTTGAAAAGGTTTTACCCCGTAGTCCAGTCCTTTAGGGTTCGACATTCCGGTTCTTAAAAAGAGCCACTATATTACTTGTACGACCCGTACACTTGCGGGGCCATCAGAAGGACATCGCAGAATTTGTAGCTAAGTGTCCAAATTGTCAGCAAGTGAAGGTTGAGCATCAGAGACCAGGGGTGTGCTTCAGGAAATCAGTATCCCTACTTGGAAGTGGGAGGAGATCAATATGGACTTTATCAAAGGGTTGCCTCACACTCGTCGATAGTATGACTCCATTTGGGTGGTCGTGGATAGGTTGACCAAAGCTGCTCATTTTCTACCAGTCAAAAGCACTGATTCAGCGGAGGATTATGCCAAACTTTACATCCGAGAGCTAGTTTGGTTGCATGGAGTTTCCTTTTCCATCATATTAGATAGAGGTACTCAGTTTACCTCTTAATTTTGGAGATCATTTTAAAAGGGACTTGGTACTCAGGTCAAGCCCAATACACAACCGCAAACAGATGATCAAGCAGAGCGGACAATTCAGACTCTCGAGGACATGTTGATAGTATATGTGATTGACTTCAAGGGTAGTTGGGATGACCATTTGCCTCTTATTGAGTTTGCATACAATAACAACTACCATTCCATCATTCAGATAGCTCCATTTGAGGCTCTCTATGGGTAGAGATGTAGATCGCCTATTGGTTGGTTTGAAGTCGGTGAAGCTGTGATGATAGGACCAGATTAAGTCCATGAGGCCATGGAGAAAGTTCTGCTCATACGGGACAGGATGAAAATAACTCCAAGTCACCAAAAGTCCTATGCTGACGTGAGAAGGAGAGAAATTGAGTTTGAAGTCGATGATTGGGTGTTTCTAAAGGTGTCTCCCATGAATGGAGTGATGAGGTTCAGAAAGAAAGAAAAACTCTGTCCCCATTATGTTGGCCAACCTGGATTGTGAAACGGGTTGCCAAGGTGGCATATGAATTGGAATTGCCCTCAGAATTATCTTTCGTTCATCGTATTTTTCATATATCAATCCTAAAGAAGTGTTTGGGGGATCCAGCTCTAGTTGTTCCGATGGAGAGTATAGGTGTGAAAGACAGTTTTAGTTATGAGGAGGTTCTTGTGGAAATACTGGATCATCGGGTTTGAAGGATAAGAAACAAGGAAGTAGCTTCAGTCAAGGTTTTATGGAGGAATCAACATGTTGAGGGAGCTACATGGGAAGCCGAGGCAACTATGATGGCTAGATACACACATCTCTTCCCTACCAGCTCAGTTCCAACTTAAGGTATCAGTTTTTGCCCTAAAACTCTATTCAGTTTCATGTGCCCCAGTTTTTTTTCATGTATATGGATGTATGTATGATTCATGGATTCAGTTCTGTCATGTAGTTTAATCAGAGTAAGTCATTCCGTCAGTTTTCAACTTATATGATCAATATTTGAGTATGATGATTGTGTTTCTCTGATTTTCTGTATGATTTTCAACATTCAAGGATGAATGTTCCCAAGGGGGAGATATTGTTATACCCCTAAAGCCTTAAGATCAGACGTGGGAGTTGAAATGGAGAAAACAGGATTTGCTGCACCAGGTCTCCACACGAGTCGTCATATGACTCGTCCGATTGACCATGAGTCATTAAGTGACTCGTGGTGAGTAATGTTGATTTGCCTAGAAATTGCAAAGTGGGGTGACCAAGGGTGTGACCATGAGTCGTGGTCAAACCTACGAGTCATCAGGTCACCCGTGGTCAAGGGCAATTGAAGGATAGAGAATGAGTTGGCAGTGCACCCTATGATTGGACACTGCGGGTCATGGTCAGATGCCATGATTCGTTAGGTGAGTCGTGGTTAGCGGTTTTTTAATGACTTGAGGTTTTGGGAAGCAGAGGTAACACAAGGTGACGATGAGTCATGGTCACAATAACGTGACGTTGGGTCCCTCGTGGGGACCCTTGAGGAAAAGTGGCAATGCGCTTAACGATAGCAGACAACGACTCATGCCCTGTGGTAAAAACTCATCCAGTCCCTCGTTGGGACTGGCAGTCAGTTTCCCTGCGAATTTAAGAAGGGCTTATTCGTAATTTCTATGATCCTAAGGCCTAAACTATGTCGTTTTAAGCTATGAATAATGAGTTTTAAGAGTGGTAAGTTCATTCTAAGCTATTCCTATTCATGCATGCAAACTTAGAGAGCTAGAGATGTGATCAATCTTAATTCCTTCCAAATTCTTCTCAATTCTTCCTTGGTCAATTAGAGGAGTTATAAAATCATATTTTCTTAGGTATGTAAGGTTATAAATGGGTGAATTTGTTTACACCCATGCCAAATCCCTCTCTAATTCATCAAAATCTATATGTTTATCCTATAGGATTTTAACCCAATGTATGAATTTTCTAAGTTTCTACCATGGGTATGATCTAAGCATGTTTCTATTATGGAATTATGATTTATGGGCCAGCTTTACATTATTTTCAATTATAATCATGTTTTCAATTTTTACAAATTATAATGCTCATCCATGAGAAGTTCACGAAAGTTGAGATTTATGATGTATGTTCAAGTATGATGAGATTTTTATGATGAAAAGCATATTTTCAAGTTACCCATGCCTATGATCATGTTTTCAAGTGAATCAAGTATTTCAAGCATGTTTAAGTATTAGGCAAGCCCAAATGTTCAAGTATGATTTATGATTTCAAGTCAATTCGCTTACCACACAGTTTTGGAGTCAAGACTCTCAATTATGTTCAGCTTGTGGTATGGTTTGAGCCAAGGATCCTCATATATGATTTTAGATTTTATATGTATATGATTATTGAGTTTCATCAATAGACGATGGTCAGATTTGTTGAAAAACAATGTAGAGCATATGCATCTTTTTGGAAGTAGTGTCTACCACCGAGTAGGCAAAGGGTCAGTCAACCCTATGCCTCAGAACTACGCACCAACATAGGTATGATCAGATTATTTTGGGACCTCCTTTGTGAGCTTTCCCCTTCCCCAATCGGCTTCATCTTGATATCGATATCATGGTAGCGTCTTTAGCCTTGTCTAGATTTTAGACGGCTATTCCCATTTGAGTGTGATAGTCGGGACCACGTAAGCTCTATCCTGGTAATGTCGGTTATATGAAGAGTCTCCCATTGTTCCTCATGATTTCAGTTGTGCATGTTATCATTCATGATGTGTGTGTGTATATATATATATATATGTTCTAAAGCAGGTTTGACCCAATATTCAGTTTTTCTTTTGATTATCAGATTTTATCTTTGGGTCATTCGATTCAGTTATGATGTTCAGTTATGTTCAGATCATGATTTCAGAAAATAGCATGCAAACCCTACTCTCAGATTCTTATCATGATTATGTTTTATATTATGCATGTTTAAAATGATTTTTTACTTATTAAAGAGGTTTTACTTACCTTGCATACTCGATACATTCCACGTATTGACCGCATATTCTATGCTGTATCGTTTAATAATATAGGCTCTGATCTTCAGACTCAGCTCCGTCACTAGCCAGTTTCTGGAGTTAACATCCAACTTCAGTGGTGAGTCCTCATCTCCCGATGACCATTCGTTATCAGTTATCTTTGTATTTTCAGTTTTCATACTTGTCGGGTTAGTTGGGGGTGTTGTCCCATCAACCCATCAGATATGTTAGAGGCTTTCAAATTGTATGTAGTAATCATCTTTTCATGTATGAAGTGAATTCCAGTTCTGATGCTATGTTATGATTAGACTTCTGCTATGTTATTATGTTAAGACTTCCGCTTTATTTGATTAGGTTAGATGTATGTTCATGCCATGGGTCGACTTGGAGTCTCTCAAGGCCCTGTCCCGTGTCTGGATCCGAACCTATGTTCTGTTCATGAAAATTCAGGAGCCTTAGAATGATGGCTTAAACCTAAGGGGGAGATGGTAAGTCTATGAGACAAGTCAAATCTTGAGTATGCTAGTAGGGGAGTTCCAGCCCTAATAGTTACGATATGTCAATCCCTTTCAGGTTTAGATAATTCCTCTTTTATTTCAGTTGAAGCTATGCTCTGCCCATTCTTATGTGCAGACTTCTAGAATTTCTAGATAGCCGCTTCAGACAGTGATGCTAGTCTTAATCTATGAATCCGTAAGGCTCATCTTCATGTTATAAACCAGCTATGTGTGTTAACTCATGTCTTCCAGTATGTTCAGCTCGAACTCATTAGTTGACCCAATGAGTCATGGTCAGACTTGCGGCAAGCAGTCAAGAGGTGCAAGTATGGTTTAGTGACAACAGATGACCCAACGAGTTATTAGGCAGGCAACGACCCATTACGTCGGTCGTTAGAAGAATGCCAGAATTCAAAGGGGTCCTAGGGCAGTGGTGACAACAAGGGGAAGGGACGAGTCGTCGCATCAAGTAACAACTCGTCATGTCAGTTGTCAAAGGGAAGAGCAGGATTTTGGGCTTCAGTGATAACGGAAGGAGTCATGAGTCGTTAAGTCAGCTAACGACTCATGAAATCAATTTTCGATAGTTCAAGGAATTTCTAAGAAAAATTTCTAGTCCACTCCACGACTTGGCACCACAAGTCATTGTCAACCCCACGACTTGTGGAGTGCCACGTGGGACTCGCAGTTTGGACTTTTCCTGCGAATTTCCAAGGGTGTTTTTGTAAAATTCTATGCTTATAACTTCTAAACTACGCCATTTTGAGTACCATATGAGTCTTTTTTAAGTGTTCCTCCTAGCCTAAATCCTCATTCCATCAAAAGACATTCTCAACCTTTTCTTCCTCCTCTATCTCAAGACTCAAGGATCACCTAGGGCTTCTTCAAGGGCCTCAAGGTTCAGGTTCAACTGGGGGATTCCTTCTAATAAGGTATGTGGGACTTCAACAAGGATCTCCTTCCATCCTTGTGTCCCAATTTTTGATACTAAAGTCTAAGATCCTTGATTTTCTAGAAAAATATGTTCTAGGGTTTGATTCATGGATGAATTATCATATGCCTCCTATGAATTCTAAGACCCAATATAATTAATAGTCATGTATGCTTACAAAATTACTTTCAAGATCTCAAATTATGTACTTGATATAGGAATAGCATGATTATAGAATTTTCACCATGAGTTAGCCTAGAATTTCAAATGGATTTCGTTATTCACATGCACTTATCATGAACTTGTATCCGTGTCTAAATTATATGTAGATTGTATGGGTTCTTACAAATCTAGAACATATGTTGTAATATATGTGTTGAAGCATGAACATAACTTATGGGCTTTGATGAATGTGAAGTATGTACATGTTTTCACTATGATTTCAATGTATATGTTTAAAGTATGACTTGAACGTATGGAGCCTTCATGAAGCTAGAGTATATGCTATGTGCTATGAAATCGGGATTGAAATGTTATGAACTTTGAGAAAAAAGAATGATTAAGATCTTTCTAACTTTCAGGCTTGTTGATCGTAGAAAGTAGCCTGATCAGATTTTAAATGAATTCAATATGACATAACTACTTGACCATCCAGATCTATGATTAACTGAAGTAGCTTAGACTATATGAATGATTTTCAGATTATCGGGACTCTCCACAGCTGAGAATATTTCTTTCAGTCAGTCAGAATGTTTCCCTTAGACTAGTCAAGGATTCTCATTAGCAGAGAATGTTTCCCTTAGTTCAGTCAGGGATTCTCATTAGAAGAGAATGTCTCCCTTAGCTCAGTCGGAGATTCTTATTAGTAGAGAATGTCTCCCTTAGCTCAATCAGGGATTGTCATTAGCAAAGAATGTCTCCCTTAAATCAGTCAGGGATTGTCATTAGCGGAGAATATCTCCCTTAGCTCAGTCAGGGATTCTCATTAGCAGAGAACTTCTCCCTTAGGTCGGTCAGGGATTCTCATTAGCAAAGAATGTCTCCCTTAGGTCAGTCAGGGATTCTCATCAGTAGGGAATGTTTCCCTTCGCTTAGTCAGGGACTCTCAATAGTCGAGAATGTCTCCCTTAGTTTGTTAGGGACACTCCGTAGCAGAGAATATCTCCCTTAGCTCAGTTCATGATAACAGTTTAGCTCAGTTTTGTATAGTTTTAGATTCCACTTTAAACCAGATTTAGCAGAACTCAGACTCAATTATTAGCAGATAGTCGGTACAGTGTACAATATTAGTTACAACTTTAGTTCTCAGTATATGTACAACACATGACCCTTATGCATCAGTTTGATTATGTTTCAGTAAATGTTTTCAAATAAAATAATAATGTCAATATATATGCATCTCAGACAGGGTTGTTGTATTCCAGTTCAGTTATATGTCGATGTATCTAGTTTAGTTCCTTCTTGTATACTTGCATGTTTAGTTTACTTATGCTTCCCGCATACTCAGTACATTTCAAGTACTGACTGCATACTTTATGTGCTATATCATTTCATGATATAGATTCAGGTTGCCAGACTCATCCACGTGGTTAGATATGCTCCATTCCCATCCCAGATGCTTGTGGTGAGTCCTCATCTCCCGAGGATGCGATCTATATTTTCTATGTTAGTTATATTTTAGTTTTCAGACTTTAGGAGTTAGTTGGGGGCTTGTCCCAACAACTCATCAGTGTAGTAGAGGCTTTCAGACTTTTTTAAACAGATTTAGTTTATGTATAAGAGTTTTATTAGATTATGTCTTATGGTTTTTAATTAAACTCTTTCAGTTAGCTTCCGCTCAGTTATGTTTTCTGTTAGTTGTCATTCTAATAGTTTTATGCTTTGATTATGCCATGGGTCGACTTGGGGGATCTCGGGGTTCCTTGTCCCGTGTCTCGATCCAGGCCTACGTTCAGTTCGTGACAAGATATGATTGCTAGAAACCCACATCTTTACCCTTCCATCTTAGTTCTGGTGCAATTTCACATGAGGTATTTGTTTCCTCCTTAGTACTCTAATCAGTTTCATTCCAAGTTCATGTCTCTAAGTTTATTTCATGTCATAGCATGTATGTATATTTCGTGAATTCAGTTTAATCATGTATATCAGTCCGGAGTCAGACACTCCATTAGTTTTCAGTTATAGATGTTCAATTTTGGGATTGCAGTTCTTTCCTTAGCCTTTCATTGAGCTTAATCTAAATTCGAGCATGAATGCTCTTAAGTAGGAAATAATGTAACACCCCAAAAGTCCTAAGATCAAACTCGAGGGTTGAATTAGAGAAAACAAGAAAATCTACACTAGGTCACAGAACGACTCATTAAGTTACTTGAAGGATCATTCAGTGACCCGTCAAGTGGTGCTAAGTTGGAGAAGAAGTCATCTTCTGGAGGTCATGACGAGTGGTAACGACGGGTTGTTAAGTTTCCCAAAGAATCACGGTCTGACCCATTAAGTGTGTAGTGGTGGTGAAGAGTGGGTTTTCCAGTGTTCAGAACAGATCGAGGGAATGAGTCGTCAAGTCCATGACAACTCGTTAAGTTAATCGTTGGGTGGGAAGGATCAGAGAATGAAAAGAAGCTATCAGTGGAAAAGGGTCAGTGGACGTCCGTCATGTCCCCCAAGGATTCGTCCAGTCCCTCGTCGGGACCGGCAGGGTGATTTTTCCAATTGGTTCTCTAAGGGTGTCTTCGTAATTTTCCAAGATCCTAAACCTTTAATGACATTATTTTGAGATTTTTAATGAGTGTTTTAAGAGGGTTTATTCTAGCCTAAGTCATCAGGATCCCATTCATGCATTGTACTGAATTCCTCTTCCAAGATCAAACTAGAATTCCTCCTCAATTTCTTCCTCAATTCTCTTGGGCTTTCAAGACCAGTTTGGAAATCAGTTTATCCAGGTATGTAGGGCCATGAATGGGGGAATTCCTTCCACTCTAATGCCCAAATTTCCCCTCAAATTCATGAATTCAAGTTTCTAATCAAGTGTATTGATTTCTAGGGTTTCAACCCAACTTTATGAAATTATATATGCTATGTTATGGGTCCAATTCCATCATGTTATAAGGTATGATTTAAGTCTAATGGGAAGATGTTACACTCAATTTGATTATAAAATTCATGATTTCAAGTTATTAAAAATTATGCCCTATTATGCATGTTTTTAGAAAATTCACGCCTATGATCCATGATTTTAAGCATGATGCTTTATCTAGTATGCATGAATGTTTATGAACTCTCAACTTATGATTTTGATGATTTTGAAGTATTAAAATCAATTTTAAGTATGCATGATCCTATGATTACGGCAAGCCCACACAAGTCAAGTATGCTTATTATGATTTTAGACAAGGCTAACAAGATTAGTTAAAGATAAGATTTGGAGTCAAGACTTCCAATGTTCAGATTTAAGCTATGATTTTGAGAATATGACTATATGAGAAATATGCATGTTTTGGGAGTAGTGTCTAGCATCGAGTAGGCCAGGGGTTCTGAGGTTCCCAGTCTCTAAACTACGTGCCAATGTAGGATATATTCTTATTGGAATAACAAGAGAGTGCTTCCTTTGCCCGAGGGCATACCATGATATCACACCTTATTCTTCCTTTGCCCTGTCAAGGATCAAGATATCTCTCCTCTACATGGGCAAGACATGGGATTACCATGCACTCATACATGGTGGTTATCAGTTATGACGAGTCTCCCATTATTCATCATGATTTCAATCACTCATGTTCACGACTTATGATGTTATGTTTTATAGCATGTTTGACCCAATGATTAGTTTACAAGCTTTCAATTATGGTTTAAAGCATGAAAAGTCATGTGATCTCTATTTTTAAACCTTGAGTCATTATGTCAGATTATGATGAATAACTTATGATTATGTATATCTCAGATATGACCTTTAGCATGCAGTCCTTACTCTCATGATCTATTTAATTTATATGTATGATTTCATCTAATGTTTTATTAAGTATGTTCTACTTACCTTATATACTCAGTAAATTTAAAGTACTGACCGCATACTCTATGCTATATTGTTTCATGATATAGGTTCAAGGTGATCCCTCCCAGTCTCCTCACTAGCTTGCACTCGCTCAGTTCAGCTCCATCCTGCTTTGGGTGAGTCCTCATCATTCGAGGAAATTTATCATCTTAGACTTGTTATATCTTATTTAATTTCATATTTGGAGTTAGCTGGGGGCTTGTTCATCCTCTCATCATGTAACACCCCAAAAATCCCTAGGACTAGCCTTCAAACTTAAAATTTGATCATGCAAAAAACTAGGAAAAGGTCCCAGTACGAGTCATAGTATGTCTCGTAAGACAGTGGTACGATTCATACCAGGACTCATAATAGGAGGGTCAGGGAAATAGTATGGGTGGCTGGGGGGAACCACGACTTCATGTCATAATTCATACCACCATGGTACGGATCGTACTGACCAGTCGTGGAGAAGTTCAGAGAAGAGGTTAGTAATTCTAGTAAAAACCACGAGCCAAGGTACGTCTTGTGGTAAAGCGGGTACGGGTCGTACAATCCAGTTATGAATTGAATTTCAAAGATATGTTCAAAAGGCTTTGAGGAAGCTACGAGTCATAGTAAGACCCGTAGTAAGTTCTCACAGATTGTGGTAGACTTCCGTGAACAACTTCAGAGAATGGTGTTGAGCAGGTCCCCTTACCACATACGTCAGTACGGATCGTATGATCCTTGTATGACTCATAGGTTGAGTCGTACCACCCAACATGCAGAATTTGAATAACAGTTTCCAAGGGAATTTTATCCTAACACCTAAACTACATTGTATTGGGAATATTTAGCAAGGGATATAGGGGATTAGATGACTGTCTCTCCTCATTATTTTGAAAAAACACAGAGAACCCTGACAGCTAGTTCCAAGCAAGAGCTAGGGCATCCATCTTTTCTCAAATCTTCCATGCTAAGTCTTAGGGATCCTCCTTCAGGTATGTGGGAGTTCAACAAGGGTTTCCTTTCCCCCTTTTGTCCCAACTTATTTTTTAGAAAAACTTTCTAAATTCTAGCCCCGCAGAAGATTGAAGCTAGGGTTTTCAGATAGTTAAGAGATTCCTTAAATCTTGTTAAATTCCTGAAATTTACATGATTATCCCTAGTTGAAATTCATGTCCTAGTTTTATTTATACAGTTTATTTCTTAATATTGACCTTTAGCATGATTTTGAATGAAACTTTTATGATTTAGAACTCAGATATAAATGTTGTATTACTATGATATTTTCATTCGAATTTTGAATGCTGGTACAAATACATGAACTGAGAGTTAATGCATTAATATATTCAATATTACAATTTCAGCAATACTCAGTATACTTTATATCCTCCAGAAATGTCAGCTGATCAATTTGACTTTTTTATTAGTCTTTTGAGAAACTCAGTAAACTCTGTAAAATTAGTTTATCAATTTATTAGATGTTCTTTAGGCGGTTATGATTCTTTCAAATAAAGCAGCTCTGACAAGTCTTAGAACATAGTTTCTTTCAGATCCTTAGACTCTTAGAACACTTCTAGATAAGTAGTTCTGACTTATTCTTAGGACATCAGTTTTGAGCTATCAGCATAGTTAGACACATTTAGGATTTCCAGTGGGAGTAGTACTTAGCACCGACTGTGCTGGGTTTCAGCACACCCAAATTCCCAGAACTATGTTTCCACTGTAGGTTATTAATTGGAATGGGCCCCAGACAGTAATCATTCAGTTCAACCACTATACCCTGGCAAGGTACAATGGGTCTTCTCCGGTGGGGGTAATACATCGAATTCCACGTTTAGCTCACATGGTTACATGTCAGTTATAGTTTCTCCCACAGCACAATACATTTCAGACCAGTTCAGTTATGATTTTCACTTTACTCTAGTTTCTTCAGATTTTAATATGTTTTTACAATATTATAGTGCAACTTACTATTACTCAGTATATGTATGTTTTAGTTCTTTCTCGCATAATCAGTACATTTAAAGTACTGACGCATACTTTATATGCTATTTCATCTTAAGATATACGCATAGGTACCCAGCCTCAACACCACAGCTAGTCACTTGGTGATTCCCAGCAGCTTCAGTGGTGAGTCCTCATTTGCTGGGGGCCGGAGTTCCATCTTCAGTTGTATTTATCTTGTTTTAGTTCAGACATTAGAGTTAGCTATGGGTTTGTCCCAGTAACTCACCAGCTCATTTTAGAAGGCTTTTAGACAATATTCATAGTTTCTTCTTGGGTTTTCATATTTTTCCATTATTCAGTATTAGTTTATTTCCGTTGTCAGTTTCTTCTTTATTATAATTATTTTTAGAAGATTAGTCTTAGTAGAAATATGCTTTACCAGGATTTGCTTGGTGATACTTGTGGTCCTAAGTACTGCGTCACGTCCACTGTATGAACTCAGGTCGTGAAAAACTTAGTATTAGAGCCTCAGGTTTAGAGTATCCTAGGATGTTTGAAAGCCGCATCAAGTAGAGTCTTTTTCATGGGTGTGAAGCATGGCACACTTACGAGGGGAGGCTACGAGGCAGTTTTAGAAAAACTTTCCTTCATTCATGATTCTTATCATGCGTAGAGTGTTGTTCTCTAAAATATCCTCCTAACTCGTGCTCTACCATTTTCATCTAACGATACCTCCCGAAAGAGGAAATGGAAGGAGGACCGAAAATCCTAACCAGCCACCCCACTAGCTCCAGTGGCTCCTCAGGACGAATAGGTGTCCCAGGAAGAATTACGAGCTGCTATTCAGATGCTGGCCGAGGCAATGACCAACCAGGTTAATCAGTAGGTTGTTGTATTAGTTAATACAAATGGGTCTGCAGCTACTGCCAGAGTCTGGGATTTTACTCGGATGAATCCCCCAGCATTTCACGGGTCTAAGGTAGATGAGGACCCGCAGAAATTCATTGATAAGATTTAGAAGATCACCCAAATAATGGGTGTTACCTCTATAGAAAGTACTGATTTGGCTTCCTACTAGTTGAAAGGGCTGGCTCAGACTTGGTAAAAGTAATGGAAAGAGGGAAGGCAGAGCAGTGTAGTTTCGATGGAGTGGGATGAGTTTGTTATGACATTTCTAGATAGGTTCTTTCCTCAGAAGTTAAGTGAAGCTAAGGCTGCTGAATTTATGAAATTGAGGCAGAACAACATGGCAGTATAGGACTACACACTAAAATTCACTCAACTATCGAGATATTCCCCAGAAATGGTTGCTGACCCAAGGGCTCGTATACTCAAGTTTTTTAATGGAGTCTCAGACTTGGTGGTCAAGGAATTAGGACCTCCATTCTTATCAAAGACATAGACCTCTCCGTTCTCATCATTCATACACAGCAGATAGAGGCAGAGAAGTTGAAGGAGTTAGAGAGGGAGAGTAAACGGGACAAAACAAGTCAGTTTGAGTATTCCTAGCAGAGGTCAGGCGGTGGTATCATCCCTAGCAGCAGAAGCAGAGGCCTCCAGCACTTTCCTCGGCCAGTGCTCTGTATTCAAGGCCCAGTATGGATAGGAGCGGTGGGACATCAAGCTCCCTGTCCTAGAGCCAAACAATCACTTACTGTCTTTGTTCAAAATTTATATGCCTTCTAAATTTTAAGAACTTAATCACCAAAAATCCAAATATAATTGATATTTCAAAAGGCTGCAGATGGGACCAGCCTGTCCTAAGTGCGACAAGAACCATCCAAGGGAGTGCCATTTGGGCAAGGATGGTTGTTTTGGGTGTGGCCAACTGGGTAACAAATTGAGGGATTGGCCTTCAGCAGGAACGGGGAAGGCCCAGTCCACCACGTCAGCAGCTCCGCCAGGACGTCTAGCTCACTAGGGTACCACCTCAGGTGCAGGTGGAAGTTATTGCTAAAATCGCTTCTATGCTTTATCCTCTTGTCAGGACCAGGAGAACTCACCTGACGTAGTGACTGGTATGTTACATCTCTTTTAGATAGATTTGTATACTTTACTATATCCGGGAGCCACATTTTCCTTCGTGACTCCTTACATTGCTTTCTAGTTTGATATAAGTCCAAAAATCCTCCCATAGCCATTTTGTGTCTCTACTCCGGTTGGTGAGTCAGTTAGAGCTAGCTGGGTGTATACGGATTGTCCGGTCATTGTGTTGCATAAAGTCACCTCAATTGATCTAGTAGAGCTAGACATGGTTGACTTTGACCTTATTCTGGGCATGTACTAGCTACATTCTTGTTATGCTTTAGTTGACTGCAGAACTAGGGTTGTCAGCTTGTAGTTTCCTAACGAGCCAGTCCTAGAGTGGAAGGGTAGTACTTCAGCGCCTAAGGGTCATTTCATTTCATACCTTAAGGCTAGGAAAATGATCACTAAGGGGTACATCTACCCCTTGGTTAGGGACAAAGATTCTAGTTTCGAGACCCCAACACTTCAGTCAGTTCCAGTTGTAAATGAGCTTCCTGATGATCTTCCTCGAGTCCCTCCCGAGCGAGAAATAGACTTCGGCATAGACCTTCTTCTAGATACCTAGCCTATCTCTATTCCTCCCTACAGAATGGCTCCAGTAAGCTTAAGGAGTTGAAGGAATAGCTAAAATACCTTCTAAATAAGGACTTCATCAGACCCAAGATCTCTCTATGGGGTGCCTCATTCCTATTCATGCGAAAGAAAGACGGTACACTTAGAATGTACATCAACTACTGTCGGCTGAACAAGGTCACAGTCAAGAACATGTATCCTCTTCTAAGGTTTTATGACTTGTTTGACCAACTTTAGGGAGCTAGTTGTTTTTCTAAGATAGATCTCAGATCAGGATACCACCAGCTCAGGGTCAAAGAATGTGACATTCCAAAAATAGCCCTCAGGACTCGGTATGGTCACGATGAATTCATAGTTATGTCTTTTGGACTAACCAATTCTCCTACACCTTTTATGGATTTCATGAATAAGGTATTCAAGCCATACCTGGACATGTTGGTTATTTTTTTTATAGATAATATTATTCTTTACTCCAGCACATAGGAGGAGCATGTAGACCATCTGAGAATAGTTTTACAGACTCTCAAGGACCACCAATTATTTTCCAAATTTAGCAAATGTGAATTCTAGCTGAAATCAGTTGCCTTCCTTGGCCATACGGTCTCCATAGAGAGTATTCAGGTGGATCCTCAGAAGAAAGTGGTAGTTAAGGATTGGACAAGACCCGCTTCTCCATCAGATATAAGGAGTTTCTTAAGCTTATCCAGTTATTATAGACGGTTCATAAAAGGATTCTCCTCCATTGCTTCTCCTTTGACCAGACTAACTTAAATGAAGGTGAAGTTTTAGTGGTCTGATCCATATGAAAAAAGTTTTCAGGAGCTGAAGACTCGACTCACCATAGCCCTAGTTCTGACTCTGCCAGAATGTTCAGACGGGTTTGTGATCTACAGTGATGCCCCCAAAGTTGGCCCTTGTTGTGTTCTGATGCAGCATGGTAAGGTGATAGCTTATGCTTCCAGATAACTCAAGGTTCATGAGAAGAACTATCCGACTCATGATTTTGAACTGGCAGTGGTGGTATTTTCCTTGAAGATTTGGAGGCATTACCTTTATGGGGTCTATGTGGATGTTTTCACTAATCACAATAGTCTACCGTATGTGCTCAGTCAGAAGGATTTGAATCTGCGTTAGAGAAGATGGCTAGAATGATTGAAGGATTATGATATGAGTGTGTTGTATCACCCGGGAAAGGCCAATGTAGTGGATGATGCCCTCAACAGGATGTCTATGGGGAGTGTTGCTCATGTAGCAGAGGGTAAAAGGGAACTGGCAAAGGATATCAACAGACTAGCTCGATTAGGGGTACAGTTGGTTGATTTAGTAGAAGGTGGAGTTGTAGTCCGAAGTGGGTCAGAATCCTCCCTGGTGGTAGAGGTTAAGTCAAAGCAGGATGAATACCCAATTTTGCTCAAGTTAAAGGAAGCAGTCCTAAGAAAAGAGGTGGAAGCATTCTCCAAAGGGGGAGATGGTGTGCTCCATTACCAGGACGGGTTGAAGGTTCCGAATATAGATGACTTAAGGCAGCGGATATTAATAGAAGCTCACAGCATTAGGTACTCCATCCACCCAGGTGCCACAAAGATGTACCGTGATCTACGAGAAGTCTACTGGTATAATGGCATGAAGAAGGACATTGCAGAATTCGTGGCTAAGTGTACAAATTGCTAGTAGGTCAAGGTTAAACATCAGAGACCTGAGGGTATGATTCAAGATATTAGCATTCTTACTTGGAAGTTGGAAGTAGTGAATATGGACTTCATCATAGGCTTACCTCGTACTCGCCAACAACATGACTCAATTTTGGTGGTTGTAGACAGGTTGACTAAGTCAGCACATTTTCTATCAGTTAAGACCACAAATTCAGCAGAGGATTATGCTAGATTGTACATCTAGGAGTTAGTCAGACTACACGGGGTTCCCTTGTCCATCATTTCTGATAGAGGTACTCAATTTACCTCACACTATTGGAAGTCATTCTAGAAAGGACCTGGTATTCAGGTGAAGCTCAATATAGATTTTCACCCACAGACAGATCAGGTTGAGTAGATGATTCAGACATTGGGGTGATATGTTGAGGGTTTGTGTGATCGATTTCAAGGGTAGTTGGGATGATCACCTACCTCTTATCGAGTTTGCGTACAACAACTATCACTCCAGTATTCAGATGGCCCCGTTTGTAGCATTATAAGGTAGGAGGTTCAAGTCTCCTATAGGATGATTTGAGGTTTGTGAAGCTACGTCGACATGACCTAATTCAGTACATGAGGCCATGCAGAAGGTTCAACTTATTAGGGAATGGATGAAAACAATGCAAAGATGACAGAAATCATATGCATATGTAAGGAGAAGAGAGTTGGAGTTTGTTGTGCATGATTGGGTATACCTAAAAATTTCACCTATGAAAGGGGTGATGTGATTCGGGAAGAAAGGAAAGCTCAGTCCCAGATATATTGGCCCTTACAGAATCCTGAGACGCATTGGCAATGTGGCTTAGGAGATGGAGTTGTCTACGAAGTTAACATTGGTGCACCTAGTCTTCCATGTATCCTTGTTGAAGAAATGCATCGGTGACCCGATCTCAGTAGTACTCTAGAGAGTGTTGGTGTTATAGACAGTCTCTCTTATGAAGAAGTTCCAATCCATATCCTAGATCGTCAGGTTCGTAAGCTGAGAAACAAGGAGGTCACTTTAGTAAAGGTCTTATGGAGGAACTAACTAGTTTAGGGAGCTACATGTGAAGTAGAAGCGACCGTGATGGCAAAATACCCTTAGTTTTTCCCTACCATTTCATCTTTAGCATCAGGTACTAAACTCCTCCTAAGTACTCTATACATTTCCTTACCTGCCAGTTCTATTCATGTTTTAAGGTGCACTCTAGTAGAATAACTCAGTCTATTTGTCTATCTCAGTCCAGAGTCAGTCACTCCTTCATTAATCAGTTATTAGTTTTCAGTTTGAGATTGCAACTCTTTCCCTGTCTTTTCAGCTTACTTAGTCTTCATTTAAGGACGAATTTTCCAAAGGGAGAGATGTTGTAACACCACAAAAATCCCTGTGACTAGCCTTCAGACTTAAAATGTGATCATGTAGAAAATTGGAAAAAAGGTCTCACTACGTGTCACAGTACGGCTCGTAGGACAGTGGTACCAGTCGTACCAGGACTCGTAACAAGGGAGTAAGGGAAATAGTATAGATGGCTAGGGACAACCACGACTACATATCATGATTCATACGAACATGACACAGATCGTACTGACCAATCGTGGAAAAGTTTAGAGATGAAAAACCATGAGCCAAGGTATAACTCGTGGTAAGAAAGTACCGGTCATACTATCCAGTCCTGATTTGAATTTCAAAGACATATTCAAAAGGCTTCGAGGAAGCTACAAAACGAAGTAAGACCCGTTGTAAGTTCTCACAAGATGTGGTAGACTTCCGTGGAAAACTTCAAAGAATAGTGTTGAGCAGGGGCCCTTACCCCGTACATCAGTATAGATCATCTTATCTTGGTACGACTCGTAAGTTGTGTCGTATCACGCGATGGGAAGAATTCTAACAACAGTTTCTAAGGGCATTTTTGTAAAACCCTAAGACCTTAAATCCAAAACTATGTTGTATTGGGAGTATTCAGAAGGGGATTTAGGGGATTAGATGACTCTCACTCCTCATTCTTTTGAAAAACCTCAGAGAACCCAAACAACTAGTTCCAAGCAAGAGCTAGGGCATCTATCTTTCTCAGATCTTCCAAGCTAAGTCTCAGGGATCCTCCTTCAGGTATGTGGGACTTAAACAAAGGTTTTCTTTCCCCCTTGTGTCCTGATGAGTTGGTAATTTACCGACTTATTAGGCTCTTA
The DNA here is from genome assembly GCA_018107945.1 of Datura stramonium. Taxonomy (NCBI): domain Eukaryota; kingdom Viridiplantae; phylum Streptophyta; class Magnoliopsida; order Solanales; family Solanaceae; genus Datura; species Datura stramonium. The sequence goes on from JACEIK010007117.1 coordinate 17,347, forward strand.
AGCATGAGATTTAGCTTAGTTTTCAAGTCATTTAGATGAATTTTATGCCCTTTTTTCCTTTTTATGTGCAGGTATCTGAGTTGAAGAGAAAGAACAAGAAATGGAGTAAAAAGGATGAAATCAGGTGAAAACTAGTTCTCAATCAAAGGACACCGGTGAAACACTGATCAAATGTAGGCAACCACTAGTTTGAGGAGAAAATGAAACCAACGGCCCGTGGACATCATCCGACGACTCGCCAGTTCAATCGCCGACAAGTGCGGGATCTTGCTGGACCATGGAGGAAATTAATCAGCGGACCATGGATGGAAGGAGGCGAACCGCCAAAGGCATCACTAAATGGTCCTGGAACATCTTTGGATTGTAGAAGAAAATAAACAGCAGTTCGCGAATTGCAATCGGTGAACTGCCGGTTCTATCGCAAGTGAAAAAAAAATGCCTGAACAGGGGCAATTATGTCTAACACTGATAAAGAGAAGATTGGTTGTCCTATTTTTGCATATAGTCAAGAAGAAAGTACTCTGTAAATATCTTCTATCTTTTGAACATTCCTTTTGCTTGGAAAGGAGAGAAAAAACCCCATTAGAGAAGAAATTTGAATATTGCTCTCTCCTATTTTCATCTTCTTCCTTAGCAAGGTATAACAATTGTTGCAGACATATTTTGAGTTTGATTTTGATTGCTCTTAGTAGTGAAATCATTGAGTTTATTAATGAATGTGCTCTTTAGTTTCTTAATTGTAAGTAGCTAAATCATTAACTAGAGGTATGTGATGATGGGTGTTTAATTAAATTGGATATTGCTAGATTCATCTTAATATTGCTAAATTATTGTAAATCTGTTGAATTCTCTTCAAATTATAATTAATTGCCTATAGTCACAAATATGAGTTTTGTTTTCTTACTTATTTTGGCTTGAAAAAGAAGAATTAAGTATTGGAGGAGAATTTCATAGTGGGAATTAATGTGATTGTATGGGTGTTGGGCTAGAAACAGCCAAAACCCATATTCATAATCCTAATTAGTGGTTGATGGCTAGAAATAGCTCAGCTACTAACCCAAACTTTATTGAGCTAATTGAATTGTGTCTTGAGGTTCGAAAGGACTCGAGAAAAAGGTTTCCAAGAGGTTGAAAAACATCGGGCACCGTCTTGTCCAAAGGTATTTAGACTTATTCACAAAAAATTGATGATCTAACATATTCTCATCAGATTCACACCCCATCTACACCACACTTCTAGTCTTCACTTATAATTGTCTCTCAATTTTGGTTATTTTGCTATTTTAACTAGCTGAGTTAGAATCCACCATATTATTGACTTTATTAGAAAAGGTGCCCAAGAGGTTGAAACATCGGGCACCGTCTTGTCCAAAGGTATTTAGACTTATTCACAAAATTCGATGATCTAACATATTTCACGATTCACACCCCATCTACACCACACTTCTAGTCTTCACTTATAATTGTCTCTCAATTTTGGTTATTTTGCTATTTTAACTAGCTGAGTTAGAATCCACCATATTATTGACTTTATTTCCCCCTACGGTTATACCGATTATTTTCATAACAAATCCTCCCCCCCCAAAAAAGAAATTTACTGTTTTATTTCCTTTGATTTGGTGCGAATTAATTAAAATTTCCTATGAAACGCTTGTGCAAATCATTCCCTAGTCTCAGTGGGATTCGACCCCGACATTCATTGGGAATATTTGTTTTGAGCAATGACCATTAATGCTCTCTCATCAAGAAGGGAGTAGTTTGGAAGTTATCAGAAATGACGCCGTTGCTGGGGACTAGCGCTTGATATCCTTGAGTTGTTTGTTAATTTGTATTGATCTTGTATCTTAGTTGTTCGACGTTTTTCTTGATGTTGGTCATTAGAGTGAATTTATATGAGCCAACACTCGCAAGCAGGAGATAGTTCGGTTGAAGGAAACATGGAGCATGATGAGGATAACCCTGTTATGCCTGAGGTTGAAAGGCCATTTGCCTACCAGCTATGGTGGGGAATGCAGTGTTTCATGTCACTAGCATGATGTTACACTTAATTCAAATGAAAAGGCTCTTCAGGGATAAACCAAGTGAGGATGTGACCCGTCATTTGAGGAATTTCTTAGAGATTTGCCAGCCTTTTAACATAACAAATATAAGCCAAGAGTCTATCAGGTTGAGGCTCTTTCCATTCTCCTTAATGGGAGAAGAAACTATGTGGTTGAAGGAGCTACCTCTAGGTTGTATCACGTCATGGCAAGAGTTGAAAAAAACATTTTTGGATCGTTTTTTCCCTCCCTAAAAGATGTTGCAGCTGAGGGATGATATTACAAACTTTAGACAAGAATCGGGTGAACCTTTGCATGAAGCATGGCTGAGATTTAAGAAAAAAATGTCTCTTTTCCCTAACCATGGTCTCCCCAATGGAATGCTCCTTCAAAGCTTTTATTGAGCTCTGGACTCCATCAATAGATTTGTGGAAAATAATCTAGCTAGAGGATAAATCATGGATCAGATGTGTGTTTTAGCTAAAGCCCTCTTGGATAGAATGACGAAGACAAATAGGGCGGGAATACGAGGGAGACCAATGTGTCACCACATGACATTAGGTCTAGCATGCTAACAACGAAAATGAGAAAAAGGGAGGAAGAGCGAGATAAAAATCTTGCTAAAATGATGACTCAGCTGGAGTTAATGATTAAGCACGTGATAGGAGCCAGGCCTAAAGTTGTAAATGTTGTGGGAATACAATCCAATGCATTTTGAAGGGGAGTCGTCGCCACCACGATATGAAGAGGAGTGCTAATATATGACAAGCCAGATGGGGGGTTCTCGACCCGGGTATCAAGGGACTAATCAAGGCTCTTCGCGCCCACTGGAAGAGAACCAAGGTTGGAGGAACTGTGATGCACAATGGTGGCCTGATTGAAATGAAAGATGGGGTAATAGAGAGCAAATTTATGAGGGGGGCCTCTATCATCAAAGCTCGAATCCCTATGTTCCCCCTCCCAACGATGAGAACACTCAATCTCAACTGGGTGTGAGCAATGTGGGGAACTCAAAAATTAAAGAAATGTTAGCAAGGGTTATCAAGAAAGTTGAATCAACTGATAGTGGGGTCAAGGAACTAAAAGGGAAGGTGTCTAACCTTGCCCATATGGTGAGTACACAGTTAGCTTCCATCAAGCATTTGGAATCCCAAATGACCACTTATCCTCTTAAATGAACCCTTGAATGAAGGGAACACTTCCTACTGATATAATGCCAAACCCCAAGAAGGATAGTCAATGCATGGACATTGTCACGAGGAATGGTAAAATGCTTGGAGATGCTGGTGTCAAGCCCAAGAAAGTTGTTGCCCCTAAGGAAAATGATGAAAAAGAATCTGATGCAGTGCCATAAGCACCAAATGGTTGTGATAATGTGAGGATGAAGATGAGGGAGATGTTGATGAGATTCCCTTAAATACTGATAAGGAAGATGCAAGCATGAAAGCCTCAAGTGAGAAAAAACAAGAACCAAGAGTTCCACCTGTTTATCCATAGCGGTTAGCCAAGAAGAAGAAGGACGATTAGTTCAACAAGTTTATCGACATGTGTAGTAAATTGTCCATAAATATATTATTGGTGGATGCCTTACTTAAAATGCCCGGATATGCTAAGTTCATGAAAGAGCTGTTGAAGAAGAAGAAGGTTGTAGATGTGGGCATCGGAGAGACAACACATCATTATAGTGCTATGATAATGAGCAACCTTACCCCAAAACGGGAGGATCCGGGAGCCTGCACAATCCCTTGCACTATTGGGCTGTGTGTGTTCAAGAACTCCCTTAGTGATATTGGGGCAAGTATAAATCTGATGCCCCTCATAATCTTCAAGAAGTTGGGGCTTGGGAACACCAAACCTACATCAATGAGATTGTTAATGGCTAATCGCTCTATCAAAAAACTTGTGGGTGTTTTAGAGGATGTATTGGCTAGGGTAGATAAGTTCATTCTACCAGTTGATTTTGTGGTTCTTGACTGTAAGATACATGTAGAAGTTCCAATCATTTTGGGGAGACCACTGCTCTCCACGGGCAGAGCTTTGGTATATGTGGAGCTAGGTGAGCTCAAGTTTCGGGTTGGAGGTGAAGAGGTTACCTTCAAGGTTGTCACGCCCCAAGCCTACACCTTGGATGTAACACGGTACTTGAAGCCACAAGTGACCCCAAGTCAACCCCTAGTCTATCATACACTAACGTTCTGAGTAAACATGCACAACAGAACTTAAAATAATAGCATGAATTATTTAAGAAAAACAAATCTGAAAGTAAAGGTTCAAATCTTTAAATACACTGAATAAACTGAAAGTAATATCTGTCTGAAAGCCATCTAACTGAGGAGTTGCTGGGAAAAACCCCCAGCTAACTCAAAGTCTAAACAAAACCAACGAAATACATAAACAAAGCCCTCGAATGAGGAGGACTCACACTCTGATCTGCTTAAATGGAATGCTATGAAACTGAAGTAACTATCTGTGCTGGACCTGAGGACCTGCAGTTGTATCATGAAACGATACAACATGAAAAGCATGCGTCAGTACTTTGAATGCACTGAGTAAGTGGAATAAACATACTAAATGTAAAGTCTGAAATAAAAATGACACGCCATCACCAACAGGTAAGCTGAATTAAACTATTAAAATAATCTGAAATGGTCAAGACGACCCTGTCTGATGATCATGGACATGCCCTAAGTATGAATCACTGAATCTGAGATACTTTACTGAACTGAGCTTCTTATTCTGATATTGGACTGGACTGACTAGTGGGAGAGTCTATAACAGACATTTAACCACGTGATCTAGACGTGGAGTCCGATGTATACACCCCACCTGTAGGACTCAATATACCTTGCTGATCTTGGGAAGATTTATATGCCCAAGTGATACTCAAATACGTCATTTCGTCTTGTTTATATATAAATGTTTGTACATTCTCGTGTAAATTGTAGTTAAAATGTGAATTTATACTAACCAACATGATTAGCGTTGTTTTGCAGGAAAAATATAATTTTATGAATCTAAGATGCATGTTGGGAGCACCTGTAGGACTCAATATACCTTGCCGATCTTGGGAAGATTTATATGCCCAAGTGATACTCAAATACGCTATTTCGTCTTGTTTATATATAAATGTTTGTACATTCTCGTGTAAATTGTAGTTAAAATGTGAATTTATACTAACCAACATGATTAGCGTTGTTTTGCAGGAAAATATAATTTTATGAAGCTAAGATGCATGTTGGGAGAAATCGAGAATGGACTCGAAAGCGAGCAAGGAAAAGGCCAAGGAAAGCATGGATTAAAGGGGCTCCGCGATGGAGCCGTGTCATGCTGCCATCAAGGATGCATTCTCGCCCGGACGCTGAAAATGAGCCAAGTTCCAGTGAAGGTCCGCATTGCGTCCGTGGCACGTTGGACACTATCACCTGGAACATGGAATTCAAAGAAGGTGCGCTGGAGCCATGGCACATTGGCCAAGCCCCGCATTGTACGCCGTGGCACGCTTGGGCTTAGCCACTGGAGGGTCGGATTCCAGTGGGAGGGTGCACGTTCGTGCCATGTCACGGAGGCAGGCTCATGATGTACCCGTGACACGCTGCTTATTATTTCGGGGAAAATTCTACCAGTATAAATAGAACACTTAGGTTCATTTTTAATTATTCTGACTTGGTGGAGCAAGAACGTGGGTTACAGCAGTTGAGGGACGGTAACTAGGGTTTTCTCTATCTCTTCTCCTTTCTTTCAATTGTTTGTGCATGATTTACACTCATTTGATGATGTTTAATCCACAAATGAGTGGCTAAATTCACTTGCTGAGGTTAAGAACATTTGTAGTGAAATGTGATTGTTGATCATTTGATTTTCCATCTTTTCTTCCATGGTTGTTCTATTCATTCTTGTTCTTACTGCATTAATGTTTGGCCAATGTTAATGTATATCTAAAAGTCCGGTTTCACTCGAGAGAGCAAGAAATTGGAAAGTTGTGAATTGATAGGATATGATCTTTCTTAGTTTGGAAAAATTGAGAATTGATTTACCTTCGTGGATAGAAATATAACTGAAAGTCAAAAATAGTCAATTACAGAATCGATTTTGTATGGCTAGAACATGAATTCTTTATCACAGAAAATGTAGGTGGAAGGTTCATGATTCTTAAGTTGGGTTGAATACGAGAGTTTTAATCCATAGCAATAATTTGACTAGCAACTCTGAGGAAAGATTAATCAAATTGTATCGATAATCTATTTCACATGTCTGTTTTAGCCTCAGCATGCTCACACTTATAGTTCAGACTTAATTTGTATATTCGTTTTAGACTTAGTATAAAATTAAAACTAAATATAAAAATCTCTTTCACATTGTTGTTCCAGATTTTTAGAGTTAAAGTTTATTAACACTTGAGTAGATTGATACCTTAAGTCCAGTCCCTGTGGGATCGATACTTGGCTTACTTGAGCCATTTTTACTACTTGCCAGGGTATAAAGGCATGAACTGAGTGATCACAAAAATATATCTGGGGCCAATCAGGCTAAGTAATACTGAAACCTATGTTGGAAATGTAGTTCTGGGAACCTGGGTGCGCTGGAACCCCGGCCCGCTCGGTACTAAGCTCTACTCCCACTTGAAAACCTAAACAGAACCACTAAGCTGATAGCTAGAAATTGGGGCCCAAGACTAGTCAGGGACGAATAGATGCATGTACCCTGAGAGCCTTATCGGACCAGATTTTGAAACTGGGTTCTAAGACTGATTAGAGCTGCTTATCTAGAAGCATCATAACCGTCTACAGAACAACTAATAACTGAACTGGGATCCTGGGTCTGGTTAGAGCTATAACTGAATGTCATGACCACCTAATGTACCAAATATCTAAAATATGAATCTGCGTCTGAAACTGGGAGGCACCACTGACACCTCGAAAATAAACTGGAGTCAAATTGATCAATTGACATTTTCTGGACAACACCGAGGTTGCTAAAAATCTTACTGAAACTAGACTGATATGATTCTGACTGAGACTAGACTGATAGAGTTATGTGTTCTAACTAACTGAATTTCTAAGCAGCTAATAGAGAGCTCAACTTATCCCAACAATACGGGAATTTCATAATATAGAGAAAATTTCAAGGATTCTAGGAATTTCATACAACAGGGCTAACGTCATTCTCCTTACTGGAATATCTACGCCACATATATAAATATATAGGAAATTCTAGAAAATTCAACCCATAACAATCTTCATTCACTAGAGGAAATTTAATAAGCAAAATTCATAACTCGAAAGTTAGATCTTAGATTCCCTTATGTATAAACACTTATAATTCAATAGGAATTTTTGGGGATCATATCAACAATAGACATGAACATTGTTCTGAGTGAAATCTATGATAATAACCATGAAACCTTTTCATACTCGAAAAACTCAATGCTTAAAACTGATAGAGGAATTTGAGGAGGATCTTGGGGGCACAAGAGAAGAATAATCCCCTTGCAAAAACCCCACATACCTGATGAAGAACCCAGGAAAATCTTGAGAACTTGAGGAGAAGAAAGCTGCCCTAGTTTCTTGCTCTGAGAATTCTTTAGAGAACTTACGGTCTCTTTTTATGAATGCTTGGGTGGGGAATGAGGAAAAGGACCCATTACCCCCACTAAAACGTCTAATACCAAAGTCAAAACGACGTGGTTTAATTCTTGGGAGAATAGGAAATTACTAAATAGCCCTTAGAAATTCACTGTGAAAAACTGTCATGTGTTCCTAATGGGTGACTTAATGACTCGTTACTAGATCCAACGATTCGTTGGGTCCTCCCACTAAGTTCACTGGAAAAATTGCTACTGACTCCTGACGGGCACATTATGAGTCGTCATGACTTGGAACAACTCATCGTGTCATCTTTCAGGTACACTGGAGAGGACTGGAAATGAAGGACCTGACGAGTCGTTACTACTGATGACAACTCGTAGTGACCTTCCGTTAAGTACACTGTCTACTTCTCAAATTCTAAAACTCCGGCTTGGCAATGGGTGACTTAACGAGTCGTGCGACCTGATAACAACTTGTGGGGTCGTCTGTTAGGAACACTAAAAAATATTCTCGGCATCCTTCTCACAGTTGACCTGACGTGTTGTTAGGTCCCTTAAACACCCGTGAGGTTGGTTGTTCTGCAACTTTTCTGCAGTTTTTTAGATTTTCTGAATTAAGTCCCAGATATTGATTTTAAGCTTCCGGGGCATTACAATATCTCCCCCTTTGAAATATTTGTCCTCGAATGTTAGATAACTCATAGCAACCAGAAAAATAACAATTAGAGCATTCAAATACTGTTCATTCAACTTCAAAACGACCGAAGTGACTACCTCCATTTTGGAGAATATAACTGAACTGAATTTTTGCTTTTCATAAACACAACCAAAGTTAGAAAGAAAATTTAGATACATGAACTGAATTCAAAAACTAGTTCAGGTCTTAAAACAAAATTCACATATCAAGCTGCAACAGAGTTGGTGGAGAACAAGTGTGTGTATTTGGCCCTCATATCTGCTTCGGCCTCCCACGTAGCTCCTTCAACTTCCTGATTCCTCCATAAAATCTTGACTGAAGCTATTTCCTTGTTCCTCATTATACGAACCCGTCAGTCTAGGATTTGGACTGGTACCTCCTCATAGGTGAGGCTATCCTTGACTGCCACATTATCCAATGGCACCACAGAGGTTGGATCTGCGATACACTTTTTCAAAAGTGATACATGGAAAACTGGATGTACAGCTGCTAGTTCTAAAGGTAACTCTAGCTCATAGGCTATCTTGCTGATACGCCTCAAAATTCTATAGGGTCCCACATTCCTAGGACTGAGTTTCCCCTTCTTTCCAAACCTCATCACCCCTTTCATGGGTGAAATTTTCAGGTATACCCAGTCATCAACTGAAAAATCCAGCTCTCTTCTTCGCACATCGGCATAGGATTTTTGACGGCTCTGGGCTGTTTTTAACCTTTCTCGGATGAGCTGAACTTTTTGCATTGCCTCATCGACCGAGTCTGGCCCTATCAAAGTAGCTTCACCGACTTCAAACCATCCTATAGGAGATCTACACCTCCTACCGTACAATGCCTCAAATGGGACCATCAATATCAATAGCGAAAGATATTGATAATTATCGTTCGATTACGCCATCAAACGCGGTCCAAATTCAAATTAACCTCAGATACCTAGGTATTTAGCAGCAGGGAACATTCCTACGGATTTAGTTTCGCGAAATTTGGCCGGCAAATCGTCGTGCTACCGGGCTAAGGTAAGTGGAATTGCTCCAAATTAGTGTCAATATACTCCT
>JACEIK010007117.1:62843-80362 GCA_018107945.1 Datura stramonium
ATCCCGACGGATGTCGGGGTCGAATCCCACAGAGAATTGAGTCGATAATTCAAGAGTTATGAACTAATTCAAACTAGAACGCATAATTTTTCAACATTTGAAAAGTAACATTTGGGGGAAAGTAAAGGGGAATAACTATATAATTCTAAACTAAGACTAATTGGGGGAAGTTCCAATTAAAGAAATCACAAGTGATATGGCTAGAGGTATTCTATAGATGAGATCTCCACTAAACCGGGAATTTCTTCAATGCCTTAGAAACATAATTAGCATAGATAGCAGTGGGTAATTCACTTTTATACCTTAGGAATTCAAAGATCGAACTCGGAAGTTAAAATGGGGAAAATTAGAAATGGGTGCTTCAGTTGCAGGACGAGTCGTTGGACAACTCGTGAGGAGGCCCCATGAGTCGTCAGCTGCCTCGTGGGGAGGCCTGGAGGAAAGGAAGGTTAGAGGTCCCCAGGGTGTGGGAATGACTCATGGTCAGCCACCACTAGTCATCAAGTTAGCCGTGGGGTGAGGTAGAGAAATAAATAGAAGAATCGACCAGTGTACCTAACGAAATGGACCCCACGAGTCATGGTCAATCCCCATGATTCGTGGGGTGAGTCGTGAGCAAGCAGGGTGAATTTTATTTAAGAATGAGATAGTGCACATGATGGAAGGTGACCACGAGTTGTGGTCCTGTAGAACGAGTCGTTAAGTCACCCGTTACGAGCCCTAAGAGATTTGATAAGCAGTGTACCTGACGAATGAATCCACGAGTCGTGGCCCCTCATGAAGAGTCGTTAGGTCCCTCGTTGGGACCCCTGAAAGTTATTTTCAGCGATTTTAGTAAGGGGTTTTCCGTAATTCCTAAGTTTCTAAGACCTACACTACGTCGTTTAAGGCTCGTTTTACAGGGTTTTAAGAGGGAAAACCTATTCTAAGCTAGTTCATTCCATGCATGCAAACTTGAGAGCTTGAATGGAGGATTTATAGGAAGTTTTGAAGGTTTCCATTGGAATCTCATCTAGGGCAATTAGAGAAGTGCTTAAATCATCCCTCCTAGGTATCTAAGGCTATGAATGGGTGTCTCCTTCCACACCCATGCCCAATTTCTACCAAATTATGATAAATCACCTATGATCAAGTATGGGCTTTTCACCCAATTGCATAATTATTCAATCTATATACATGGGCATGATTAGATTCTATTTATATTGATGAATTGTGAAGCTTGGACAGATTTTAAATTGTTTTTTATACAAATCATATTTTTGAAGTTATGAAATTTAAATGCCCATGGATGAAAAGTTCATAAAAGAGGTGATTGATGATGAATGTACGATGATGATGAGATTTGATGATGATAGGCATCTTTCTAAAGCTACCCAAGATTATGAAGTTGTTTTCAAATTGAATTGAGTAGATCCAAGTATGATAAAGCCTTGGGCAATGCCTACATATTGATTTAAAATGATGATTTTCTTGAGATAATCTTAATACATAGTTTGGAGCGAGATCTCCAAAATTTCATAATTTCTAGCTTGTGGTATGTTGAGTTAAATATTCTTACATATAGCTTACCGCATGATTTGGAGTAGAATGCTCCTACTTATACTTGAGCTTGTGGTATGTTTCAAAATAAAGCTTCTCATATGGATAAATTCATAATTGAGATGTATGTCATTATTGAGCTTTGTCAAAGGACAATGTTGAGCTCCATTCTTATATGATGTCGAGTTTATGCATGATTTCATTAATGAGCTTTGTCACTAGACAATGTTGAGCTTCGTTTCATACGATGTTGAGTTATTCATGATTTCATCTTGAGCTTCGTCTATAGGCAATGTTGAGCTTCGTCAATAGAAGATGTTGAGCTTCGTTATATACGATGTAGAGCATTACATGTTTTGGGAGAAGAGTCTAGCACCGAGCGGGTTAAGGGTCGATCACCCTATGCCCAAGAACTATGCGCCAACGTAGGTTGAATACTATATGACCTGGGACCTCCCTAGTGAGCTTCCCCCCTGCCTGAATGGGCCTTCATCTTGATATCGATATCATGGTAATGTCTTTAGCCTTGACAAGGTTTTGGACGGCTCTACCCACTTGAGTGTGATAGTCGGGACCATGTAAGTTGTATCGCGGTATGTCAGATAAGTGACGAGTCTCTCACTGTCTATATCATTCATATTTGCATATTCGTTACTCATGATGATTACTTTACGCATGCATGTTCTAAAAGCAAGGTTTGACTCATTGTTCAACTTTTCAATATAAATGTTATGTTTCATCTTTGAGTCATTCGAGTCAGTCATGATGTTATAAAGCTATGCATGGTCATATTATTATAAGGTTGCTCTTTAGGAATAAATGCATGTAAACCCATCTACTTATGCTTGAAAGCTCATGATATGTTATGAAATGTTTTAAATGATTTACTTTACTTGAGCTGTTTTACTTACCTTGCATACTCGGTACATTTTTCATACTGACCGCATACTTTCTATGTTGTATCGTTTCATGATACAGGACCTAGCTCGCAGCTTTTGCCCCATTCTTAGACAGCTTTCCAGAGTTAGTATCTTCTCGGATTGGTGAGTCCTCATCCTTCGAGGACTAGACTATCATTTTCCTTTATGTATTTCTAGTTTCAGTACTGTTGAGTTAGTTGGGGTCTTGTCCCATCAACTCATCCAAATTAGAGTGTTTCAGACTTATGTATGTGCAGCTTCGGATGTTATTCTGATGTGATGTTGAATTAGACTTATGCTGGGATTATATTCACGTTTTCTTCAGTTTAATGAGTGAGTTAGTTGCATTCTTATGCCATGGGACGACTTGGGCTCTCTCGGGGTCCCTTTTCTCGTGTCTACGGTTAGGGACTCCATTCGGGTCGTGACATTCACATTCTCTTGTTTCACAACCATAAGAATGTTTATGCCTTGGGTTCTTTCAAACCCAAAAACCAATTCATGTAATCAACCCCACAAGCTTGAGGAAGGCTAGCTATTTCTAGCCTTGACCTTTAATGGAGTGAAAATGTGAGTTTTAACTATCTCTAGCTTAATCCCACACACAAACACTCCAATTCCTCACTATTATCTTCTCACCCAATTCTCACTTTTCTCTCTCAAGCAAAAGCAAGAAAAGTAAAGAACAATTCATGTTTGCAACCATCAATTTTGGCAATTATAACTTGGGAGAATATAATAGATCTACAATTTCAATAAGAATCCAATAGAATTTTATCAAATGCCAATCAAATTAATAAATCCACCATGAAATATAACTCTATCTAGCAAATTAGTAAAGCATACTTAAAGGTAGAGAGAAGATACCTAGAGGATTCCCCTCACATTCATCACATTAGCTTCACAAATTTTCTTCATAAGCTCTTACAGCAATGGTGGAATTCGCCTAGGGTTAAACAAAAAAGAAGAAGAAAAGTCCTATTTAACTCTACTAATCTATGGAGAAAATATTCTACTAAAAATTTTATGAAGAAAATAAAGTTTAATTGATTCCATGAGTGGTGTACAATGAAAGTTATCTAAATATCTGTACTTTCTTGTGTACAACTTTCTCCAAATGCCATTGAAGATTCTAGATGCTTTGGAGACATTTTTGGACCTTTTACCCTTCATTAAATGACCTCTCTAGTGTGGAATTGGAGTTTCGCCGGTGGCAATCCACGTAGCACCACACTTTAGCCGGTTGAAAACAGTGTCCTGGCAGGGGGAACCGGCGGTTCAATGGGTGTTTAGCTGATGCCATTCTGTGAAGGGACGGTTTTTTAGCCGGTCTGGGTAGTAGCTTCAGTGTTTCGCCCTTTTAGATCTGCATTTAGCTGATTCAAAGCATGTCTTGCACCTCTTCTTGAGCTCAATTCTTCTATTATCTTTGGCCCCTCTCCTTCATATGATAACTTATCAAATTTCATCTGAAACTCCATGTGTTTTGCTCGATTTCATGCTTTCTCCATTCACGTGAAGTACCTACAAAGAATTCAAGAGAAAGGGCATAAAATCCACATAAACAACTCAAAAACTAAGCAAAAACTCATGCTTAGGAGCCTAATAAGTTGGTAAATTTCCAACTCATCAAAACCCCAAACTTGAACCATTGCTTGTCCTCAAGTAATGCAATTCTTTACAATTGAGAAAATGAACAACATGATATATATGAGTTTTTTCATCAAAGGCCAATCAAGACATTCTTGCACAAAAGGACATTGCTAAATCCTAGAGTACTATGGTAGGTGCACACAAAATCATTAAGCCTCAAGACAATCCAAATATTATACACCAACTCAAGAAAAGGGAAAGACTCAAACCATGTTGCACAAGCTTCAATAGGTGACCACAATCATTAAACATATCTTGCATGCATTCCTTCCATTCAAACAAGGGGCATAGTTAATCAAAACAAGTTCAAAGAGCATCTCAAATCATTAATAATTTACATTCAAAGCTTGCCTTCATATTCTCTACACGCTTTCCTCATTCATACATCTCCTTTGAAACAAATTTTAAGTATGTATCCCAAGGAAATGATTCCCCTCACAAGAAGAGAGAATCCCAAACATTTTTTTAGCATTTCACACATAGGGATTCTAAGATAAGACAAATGCGCTCACTCTCACAAAAAAATTCAAGTACATACAAATTGACCGATAGGCTTGCCCTTTATGTATATCGCCACTAATGTAGTGTTACACTCAATCAATTAGGACTTGTGGGTCATAATGAAGGCTAGGAGTAAGGGTAGGACAAATATTTAGCTCTAGTCACTAGAACTTCCCTAATGCCTTTTGTGAACATTTTTAACCTCCCATCAACTCTTTTCAATCACTCCACCTTATTTCTCCTATTTCATCATCTTCGACTTTGATTTCTCAATAGCTCTCCTTATAACTTCATGGATCTCACAGTTAGCCTCATCTAAGCAAGAGGTAGCACCAATTCACAATTCTTTTTCTCTTTTGAAGAACCAAGATTTGTCAACCTATCATTTTATGCATTTTGATCACAATGTGATGCTACCTCAAATCGAAGCTCTCATTTCTCCCTCTTTTCTTGCAAACCCCCAAACATAAGCTTTTGCCTCATTCCAAACTCATTTAATTATTTCTCCCTATTTCTTGGGATTGAAGCCCCATTTTTTTAATTCTTTCATCACTAGCAATTAGGGAGGATGGGTTCCAAAGAGAAGGATTAAAAATGGTCATTAGACTTGTAATGTGGTTTCCAAAGAAAGGGTCCAAGGCTCAAACGTTGGCTATCAAAGCTTAATGCTCAAGGAGGTCATTTAGGGTGAAGTGACTAACAAAAGTGGGCCTAAGATCATGTTTTGAGTGCAGCCACATCTATCATTTCACCTTGAATCACACTTAGGGAAAGTTCTAGATAATCATGCATACGCAAGAATTAAACAAAAAGCCTCACCACACAAGGCATCATAATCCAAGGGGTTCACACACTTACTTTATTATATTAAGAGAATGACTTTTGACAAGCTAGTTACAAATCAAAAATCCAAGCAACGAATCTATGATTCAGACAAGAGAGTGCTCATTTTCACATTTAGATACCCCTCTTTTCTTTTCAAAATTCATGCACAATTCCAAGAAAGAAATATTGGTAGTACCTCATCAAGCAAGTGCACAAAAGACTCTACAAGACTCTAGACATGACATTTTTCCTTAAGAAAGTCACCTCTCCATCTATCACCGGGAAATGCCAATACGATTCGACAATAAAAAGAAAAGACAAATAAATCGCTCCTTGGGAAAGAACCGTAGTATAAAGAAAACCCTTGAATTTTATTCAAAGACTACTATCTAAAAAGGCGATACTACTAACATGTAATAACGATTTACCCTTAAGAATGAAATCATCCAATCTATCGTAGGGCCATATTGTGCATCACTTAACAAGTGGCTACTCAGACTTCACCCCTAACACAAATAAAGAATTGTTCTCGATGTGCATGATAGTACAAAGTAAGGAAGGAATAGGTGAAAGAACTCCCTGGGCCTTCTGCTCATAACTGGTGTTCAACTGGAGTTTCGCACCTTGGAATCGGAGTTTCACTGGTCTAATGTTGATGTGCCACTGCTTAAGCAATTTTCTTCAAAGCATTCTATTTGACATCTGTGTTTCGTGCATTTGAACTTGTGCTTCTCCGGTTTAGCGCTGGTTGCTCACTTTGAATTTTTCTTCTCTCACCTTCATCACATTTCATACCTATTGCACCCTCACAAACAAAGACAACACAAATATTAAGTAAAACAAAACAAAAGAAAAAGTAAAAAACAAAAAGTAAAAACACTTGGGTTGCCTCCCAAGAAGTGCCTTAGTTAACATCGTGGATCGACGACTTCAACTTCACCACGTTTCTCTCCACTTTGAGCATTTGAATCGCACTCCTAGCTTCTTATCCATTATTCTATTCCGCTTGAGGGGTGGTGGTGTAAGAATCAAGGGGCCATGCAATGGATGTTGCATTTTGTGTTTCTTGGACCTTAAAGGAGGGAGATGTTTTGGCCTTGTTGGAATGACATACTCTAAGATGAAGCCACCTTGATCTTCCTCTTCAACTTCATCCATTGACTTGGTCTCCTTGGTCTCCATTTTGTCGACCAAATTCAACATTGAAAAATGATAAGAGGGCGGTTTAAGTCACTCCCCTTTCAAGCATGCTTCTTGCTTGACATTCTCCTCTTCAAGTGCACTAGAGTCCTTGAGCATGATTTGTTGGATGTCATTTGGAGACTCTAGCATCACTTCTTCAATCTTGGCATCTTGCATTTTTACAATGTTGGTTGGTTGGCACACCTATATGATTTCTTCATCAATCACCTTGACTCCTTCTTCATCATCATTTTGAGCTTCCTCCCATGAGTCAAGTTGAGCTATGCCGCATTGTTCACTTATTCTTGTTATGCTCCTCAATGTCTCCTCCACTTCTTCTTTTAGAGATTTACTACTTTCTTCTTGAGTAGTTGATGATTCCATGGACATGGAAGGGTTGACATTCTTTTCCGCATTAGAATCCCACTCCAAAAAGTCCTTGAGCATGGCTTCCATGCGCCCACATGGATTTATCCTTCCCTCACTTGCCATGGCTTCATTCCTATCAAGCTTATGGGCATAAATTCTATTATAGCCACTATAACAAGAAGTGACCCCATTTGGACATCCATCCCAATGTNTCCCATGACTACCACATAATGTGCATCTATACCCATCATAGGAAGGAGAAGGTGCACTCATCTCCCTTCTAGGGGAATATTTGCAATCTTTCCAATAGTGTGGTTCTCCACAATAGGGACATGGGTCATCATATTAAGGGTTGCTACCAACAAACCTCCTTTGATTCCATGATGCCATCATACAACTACAAACAAACAAAAACTAAAACTAAAATAAAAACAAAACAATATGTAAAACAAAAATGTAAAACTAGTCTGAATCAATAAATAACTAATGTCTTATCACAACTCAAGTCCACGGCAATGGCGCCATTTTTGATAACGTTCAAAATACACCCCTCTTTTATGAAAGAGCATAAACGGTCGTTGTATCAAAACAAATATCCCGACAGATGTCGGGGTCGAATCCCATAGAGAATTGAGTCGATAATTCAAGAGTTATGAACTAATTCAAACTAGAACGCATAATTTTTCAATATTTTAAAAGTAACATTGTGGGGAAATTAAAGGGGAATAACTATCTAATTCTAAACTAAGACTAATTGGGGGGAATTCCAANCTAATTCTAAACTAAGACTAATTGGGGGGAATTCCAACTAAAGCAATCACAAATGATATGGCTAGGGGCATTCTATAGATGAGATCTCAACTAAACCAAGAATTTCTTCAATGCCTTAGACCCATAATTAGCATAGATAGCAGCGGATAATTCACATTCTCTTGTTTTTCAACCATAAGAATGTTTATGCCTTGGATTCTTTCAAACCCCAAAGCCAATTCAAGCAATCAACCACAGAAGCTTTATGAAGGACTAGCTATTTCTATCCTTGACCTTTAATGGAGTGAAAATATTGGTTTTAGCTATCTCTAGCTTAGTCCCACACACAAGCACTTCTTACCCAATTCTCACTTTTCTCTCTCAATCAAAAGTAAGAAAGTAAAGCACAATTCATGTTTGCAACCATCAATATTGGCAATTATAACTTTGGAGAAGATAATAGATCTACAAATAAGAATCCAAGAGCAATTTATCAAATCCCAATCAAATTAACAAACCCACCATGAATATACCTCTATCTAGAAAATTAGTATAACATACTTAAGGGTAGAGAGAAGATACTAAGAGGATTCCCCTCACATTCATCACATTAGCTTCAAAAATTTTCTTCAAAAGCTCTTACAGCATGGTTGAATTCCCCCAAAATTGGTTAAATCAAAAAGAAGAAGAAAAGTCCTATCTAATTCTACAAATCTATGGAGAAAAGATTCTACTAAAAAATCTATAAAGAAGATGAGTTCTAATTGATTCCATGAGTGGTGTACAATGAAAGCTATCTAAATATCTGTACTTTCTTGTGTACAACTTTTCCAAAATTCTCTTGAAGATTATAGATGCTTCGGAGACCTTTTTGGATCCTTTTACCCTTCATTAAACGGCCTCTCTAGTGAGGAATTGGAGTTTCGCCAGTGGCAATCCGCGTAGCACCACACTTTAGCCGGTTGAAAACAGTGTCCTGGCAGGGGGAACTGGCGGTTCAATGGGTGTTTAGCTGATGCCATTCCATGAAGGGATGGTTGTTTGGCTGGTCTGGGCAGTAGCCTGGGCGTTTCGCACACATTTCACCCTTCCAGATCCGCGTTTAGCTTATTCAAAACATGTCTTTGCACCTCTTCTTGAGCTTGTTTCTTCTATTATCTTTGGCCCCTCTCCTTCATATGTTAACTTATAAGTTTCATCTCAAACTCCATGTGTTATGCTTGATTTCATGCTTTTCCACCCACGTGAACTACCTACAAAGGATTCAAGTGAAAGGGCATAAAATCCATATAAACAACTCGAAAACTAGGCAAAAACTTATGGTTAGGAGCCTAATGAGTTGGTAAATTTCCAACTCATAAACACTACACTCTCACTCTCTATTAGAAAAGTTCCAATTTCCACCATTGCTGAGCACTTTCAAGGATCCACATCTCTCGTCCGTACTCATTCTTGTGTTGTGGTAAAGTACTCCTAACATTCTGATTATCTCATCAATTGCAGTCTTGTTGCGTATGGATGTTGTTATGGCATGTATCTCCCTTCTTTTTACTTCCCTTTCCCCCAACATTTTCATTATTAAGAACATACTTGTTGAAAGATGTTGATTGATACAATGCGAAATTTGTGGTGTGATAACGTTCAAAATATATTCTTAAATGAAAGAATATGCACGGTCGTTGTATCAAAACAAGTAACCCGACGAGTGTCAGGGTCGAATCCCACAAGGACTAGAGAGTGATGAATTCAAGCGTCGATTGAGAAATTGATATTAGCTTGCACCATATAGATTTAACATGAAAACAAGGGAAATGGGGGGAATAAACTTTGCAGGGAATTACACAAATTTCTTTAGTGAACTAAAAGTAAAAGGATCAACTAAGTTGTTGATAATATTGTGAAATACTAGAGGTGAGGTGTAGATGAAATACTAATTATATTGGGATGGGCCAGGTCATCTTCATAAGTTCAATAAGTGTAAATAATCTCGGGAAATAGGTAGCATCAGCTTCTAGCCTATTGACTATCCCTAGCTAGAGTGCACCCGAATTGATTTGGATCAGCAACTTCACTATTCCTAGCTATTAGCTGCTAATTAGGAAGGAGAAAGGAATTTCAGCTATTACTAGCTTAATTTTACAATCTCTTATCCATACCCACTACTAGATTCCCTTCCAATACGTAATTATTCTCTCTTGAGCAATCAAGCAAGTATAAATAGACCCATATCATCATCAATGGAACTTCATTAATAGATTGAAAGGAATCCAATAGATTTATACTTAATTGAACATTAAGAAGTTAAATCTAGCAATACCCAATCCAATTAATTATTCATCATCACACACCTCTAGTTAAAGATTTTAGCTACTCATAGTTAAAAAATTCAAAAACACAATCATCAATAGCATCAGTTAATTTAATAAGAAGAGTAGATAAATAAAAAGCACAATTATCCTTCACTATAAATGAAACTTAATAATATCAAAGAAGAAAATAGAGTAGAGTATCTTCTACAAATTTCAATCAAAATCCCTTTCTCAGCTAAGAGATTGTCTTCAGCTAAAAAAGGAAATAATGATGTGATGTGTACTTGGCTTTTCTCTCTAACTCTATATCTTCTTCCTCTCCCTTTTGTCTTGTTTTCTGTAGAGTA
This sequence comes from Datura stramonium, assembly GCA_018107945.1. NCBI lineage: Eukaryota > Viridiplantae > Streptophyta > Magnoliopsida > Solanales > Solanaceae > Datura > Datura stramonium. Next base: position 73,239 of record JACEIK010007117.1, read on the forward strand.
CTTATCTATATATTTATACCCTGAAAAGTAGGGTACTTTTCCTTCCTTTTTCAGCAATGGAAAATTATATCCTTAAAAGCATCGTTCTGAAACTGATGAAGGTACCAGCGGTTCGCCGGTGAAATTCGTGAACCGTCGGATACTTGATTTTCTACTGCAGTCAATTCTAGTGAACTTCAATGGTTCACCCGACATTTCGCTGATTCCAATTCGTGAACCGCCGGACCTTTAATGCCAATTCCAAAATTTTCTGAGTATCATTCAGCGACTGCACTGGTGACTCGTGAATCGCCGGTAGCGTTCCTCCCTTAAGGTAGTGACCTTCAGCTTTTAACTGGCGTTTCACTGATTAACACCTGTGATTCACCGCTTATACTCATTTCCTCCTTTTTACTCCATTTTGCTCTTTTCTTCAAACTTAGGCATCTGCACACAACAAAAGCAAAAAGGGCATAAAATCCATATAATCAACTTGGGAACTAGACTAAAACTCATGTTTTAGAGTCTAATATGTTGGTAAATTACCAACTCATCAAACCCCCAAACTTGAATCATTGCTTGTCTTCAAGTAATGCAATATTTCAACTATCGAGGAAAATGTCACATTTCTTCACAATTAAACCTTGCCGATCACCTGGACTATGACAACCCAAATATACTCACCATGCTCACCAAAAAGAGAATAAAATACCCCAAAAGACCAAAACAATGAAGATGTTTCAAGCAGGAAACAACTTTCTATCAAGTGAAGCGTTGAAAGGAATCAGTAACCGTACAAGGGCATTTTTCAACCAAGTCACACACATAGCATCTCAAGTTATAATCACTGAAAATTCAAAGCTTTCCTTAGAGTTTGCACTCCTTGTTTTGTGTCCATATAAACTCTAAATGCTCTTGCACCCCTAAAAGGAATGATACCGCTCACCAAATATAAGGATCCCTATTCTCTTGTCTCTTTGATCATTTGAATGCGTATCAGGGATTAATTGGAAGAGGCACTCCCACTCACTCTCCCAAAAGATATCTTCATGCATACACTTGACCCATAGGCTTTCCCTTCATGTAGTTCGCCACTAACGTAGAGTAGCTGCACCTAGAATCATTTAGAACTGGCGGGCTGTGATGTAGGCTTAAGGTCAAGGTAGGATGAACATTTGGCTATAGTGACTAGATCCTCCCTAATTCTTTTCGTGACATGCCTTACAACAATGTTGCTCACTCAACCTTCTTTTCATTTCTCTTCTTGTTGTTGCCTTTTATTTCTTTAATACTCTCCCTTATAGCCCCTCTTTTGTTTCCACTACTAACTTTATCACCTCAAGAGGGAACACCAATTCACACAAATAGTCCTTTTTCTTATTCATCTTTTTGCGCACTTGAGCAAAAGGTGATGTTCCCTTCACACTATTATTCCTGCCTTCCCCCCTTTGTTTTGCATACCCCCAAACTTAGGCTCTTGCCTCATTTTTCACACTTGCTTTTCTCATTCCCTGCTTCTTAGGCCTTGAGCCTTACTTCAACACTTATCTTTTCATTAGCATTTAGGGAGAATAGGGGCCAAAAGAGGTATTAAGAATGGTCTTAAGGCTTGTAATGTGGCTGCCAAGGAAAGGTTTTAAGGCTCAAAATTCGCTAACAAGGATTAATGATCATGGAGGGTGTATGGTTGAAGTGGCTGGACAACTGAGGGCCTAAACTCATTTTCTTGGTGCCGCTACATCTAGGATTTCTCTTTGAATCACATTTAGGGAAAGTTATAGACAAGATGTACTGCACAAGATTCATAAAAATATTTTTGCCACACAAAGAATCACCTATATAGGGTCTACAAGAGTCATTTTCCCAAACAAAACATCATCAGTCAAGCAAGGAATTTACAATGTACAACCAAGATTACTATGATACTGTGTCAACATTTGCTCATTATCTTCATCTTCATGCCCTTTTTTTCACATTCTCATTTTAACATAAGAAAAAAATTAGTTGGTGCCTCTTAAAACAACTTCACAAAAGACTCAAAATGACATGGCGTTTCCCTTAAGATTGTCGTCACTCAATCCATCATCTGGAAAAGAAAACCCGGTTCGGAAACAAATATAACTAGGATAAAAGAATGCTCCTTGGGAAAGAACCGTGGTATAAAGAAAACCCTCGGAGTTTTAATTTCTACACTACTCTATTTACGGTGGAGAAAATGAAACATAATTTTTAGGGTAATATCATTTGAGATTTTCAAAAGATGATACTTACAATCAAAGTCCCCATTTAGTCACTAATTAGCATTCACAAAAGACACAAACCAATTCATTCAGTCACTCATAAAAATTCATAAAACAAAATATGCCCGACAAGGGCAATGACGAATCAAAACAGCCTGACAAAGGCTAGACTTGCTCAAACTTAAATAAAAACCTAAGAAACAAATATCCCCTATCAACAACACTCATACCGCCTCCACTTAAAATCATACATTGTCCCCAATGTAAATATGCAAAAATAGAACAACAGGAGAAGGGACAAGGAACTCCCTAAACGGGTCACTCCTCTTCATCATCAGCCTCAGCGTCACCACCATCACCTCTGTTGGCATCACCAAGCACAATAAAATCATCGCCTAGCCTTTCAAACAAGTCATCAATTGGCCCTCGAACTGAAGACGGAGCAGCCATTGCAGCATCCAAAGAACTCATGTCGAGCACTTCGACTGAAGTCTAACTTTTCCACTCCTTCACCTAAGTTTAGAGGGACGTGACTGCCCCTTCCACTGCATCCACCCTCTTACACAAAGTGGCAACATTCTCGTACAATGATTTGAGCTCCTTCTTTATTGTTTTGGCAATGAGTTCCAGAGGCTCTTAGCCAAACGTTGAAGCTGGATTTTGTGCAAGTTTGTCATCTCCACAAGGAGATGGAGACCACTTGATTGAGAAGATTGGGGAGGTGGAGAAACTCTTTGCTGGGGCATGTCACCCGATGCTTGGCTTGACATGGAAGGCTGGGGCAAATTGGATTCGGGGGCGATCCGAGATTGGGCTTACCCGTGAGAGAGGGCTTCTTCTTGTACGCCAAAGGCTTGCAGGCGCTTGCATTTCACTTTCGGTGCCTCCGCGTCTCTCTTCCTATCAATGGTAATAAGTCCTAGAGTAGAAGAAGGAGTCTCATCCAGAAAAAGAGGCACTCCAGCTGCAGCACAAAGTTGGGAGATCAAAACAGCATATGGCATGGAAGTGCTGGACTTCCGAGCCTTCTTCTTCATTTGTTGAGCTACAATTTCCCCAAAGTTGATGGGGACCCCCGATATAATGCAAGCAATTAGGATGGTTTCCTCCATAGTGACCCGCTGCTCATTCTTGGATGGGATGATGCAAGAACAAATAAAGTCCAGTCATAACTTGGCCTCAAACTTCAAATCGTGGCAAGAGATTTCACCACACATCGAGGCCTAGAGGGGAGTATTAGTAGCAATAATGCTAGCCACCCACTCATACTGGTCATTCATATTGGCCACCAGTGCCATGTACTCCGTAGCAGAGTTTATTTCATCTTCCTAAAAATGATAATTTATGGCAGCCACGGAAATATCAACTTCCACTCCACGAATCATCACCGAAGTCAAGCAGGGAAACTTATCCACTTTACTCCAATGTTGCATGCTATCTTGGCGGGCCTCATAGGAGGCATAGAACTCTGTGACAATGCTGGGGTAGTATGGGGCAAAGGGTTGGCAAATGCATGCCATTGCCGGTGGGTGAATTGCTCGGTGATATTGGGGAAATCACCTTTTAACCCAGCCAACTCAAACCTCTTCTCCACCGTGATAGAGCGTCCCTGGAAGATGACATAATGTTCCTTCATATTTGGAACACAGAGAATGATGGCTTCCTTCGTGTTGGCTCGTGGAGGAGCAGCCTTTGCTTTGCCTTTGCCCTTGCTCGCAAATGAAGCAGGGGCATTTACTTTGCTGGTGTTCCTGGAGGATGACATGATTTGTGTTTCTGCAAGAGGTACGTTAGTGACAAGACATTAAAGTAGAATTTACAAGAAAAGCAAAGAAAAATCAAACAATCATTCAAAGAGCGGTGTACCGGCGGACAACCAGCGGTTCGCCAAAGATAATTCGTGAGCCGCCTACTGGCCACCGATACTTAACAGACCACTGGGTAAATTAATCCATTTTTGTGGTTCAAGCAGCTTTTCTCCAGTCACGTTTCTTGAACCACCGAAGTAGCGCCAGATTCACTTAGTCGCTAGGACCCATTGCAGAGTGAACCAGTGCCCCAAGTGGGTGCAGCGCCCCATGTGGTGTTTCGCCGACTCTGACCGGTGAATTTCCTGCCCCTGTTTCCCAAATTATGACTCATTACTCACAAACACCCATTAACACACATTAACAACAAATATAATACCAGCAATTATACTCCATTCTCACATATATTTATGACATTTAGCCCTTAAGATTGGCGTCACCCGGTCTATCATCGGACAAAACATTATGCTAGATGTAAATAGGTTACTTAGACTTCACCCTTTTCATCTTTGCATCACAAAAACACATATCCACTCCATTTACAAGTATAACACATTCAAGATTTCAACAACGAATGGAAGTGAAATATTACTCCTACATAATCGGGTACCTAAAATAAATTTAAAACAGGGAAAAGAGAAATGTTACCGAATTGGAAGAACACTTGCACACTTTGTTAATCTTCAAAAATAAAAATATCTCACAATTTCAATGGCACCTTCAGATGAGTGAGTATAGAGTAGCTAGTATGAGTGAAGTTTTTTTTATGGTGAAATATGGATGGGTATTTATAGGTGGAAAGTGGGAATCTGATAGGTTGAGGGGAAGGTAGGGAGTTTAATGTGGGTGTGTTGGTGGGAAGTTGGAAGGTGGAAAGGTGGAAAAAGTAAAATGGAAGAATATAGGTAATTGGGTATGTTTGGGTAATGGAGATACAAAAATGGAAAGAAAAATATAGGAAAAAGGGAAGCTATAGGAATATTTGCAGAATTAGGGTGGCTGGGTAGGCATTTGGGATTTTGCGGGCCCATATATTAAGATTCTCCCCCTTGTTTTTACTCAGTACAAGCCCCGACCGGCGTTACACTAGCGGTTCTCTAATCCAATTCGGCGGTTTTCCCTTGTGCTTCATTTCAACTTGTATTGTGCCCAGTGATCTGGTTCCATCCGGCGATGTACCGGAGGTTCACGAATTGCATTTGTGGTCCACCAATCATCTTCCAAATCAATTAGTTAGCTTCAACTTTTCTGCTTTAGGTCGGTGATACACCGCGACCAACGAATCTAGTTCGGCGGTTCTCTGGTGGCCCACCGGTTCTTCAGTTCAAACCTAAGTTTTCTTCTTTGAGCTTCATCGTCCTCGGCAATCCACGTTTTAAGACCGGTGGTTCGTCGGTCTCTCGCCGGTTCTTTCTTCCTGATTTGCTTCTTACTTTTCTTCTCATTTCTTAGTTCCAACACAAACAAAAATAACAAAAACTTCAAATAATTCAATAAACACTTGGGTTGCCTCCTAATAAACTACTTGTTTATCATCGTGGCATGACGTAGTCCTTTTCAAATTCTTCATTTTTGACAGGTCATCATCCGCTTTTGTCTCCCTCAGCTTCAATCCCTTATCCTCATCATCATTTTGCAATACTCCAATCACCTTGCATTTGGGGGGAAGTCCAGCTAACAGACATACCTTGAAGGTGACTTACTCACTACCAACCCAAAATTTTAAATCTCCGAGCTCCATATCTACCACTGCTCTTCTGGTAGACAACAAAGGTCTTCCCAAAATAATGGGAACTTCCGCATCCATGTCACAATCCAGAATAACAAAATCAGCTGGGAGAATGAACTTGTCCACTCACACCAGTACATCTTCTAGCACCCCACAGGTCTTTTGATTGGCCTATATGCCATTAGTAGTCGCATCAATGTTGGTTTCGTGCTTCAGAGGCCTAATTTCTTAAAAATGAGCAGTGGTATCAGATTTATACTTGCACCGAGATCACATAGAGCCTTCTTAAACACACAAATCCCAACTATGCATGGAATTGTAAAAGCTCCGGGATCTTCCCTTTTTGGGGAAAGGTTTCTCATCATTACCGCACTACAATGGTGCATTTTCTCTTCATTTATAGCATCAACGACCTTCTTCTTTTTGAAAAAATCCTTCATAAACATTGCATAACTGAGCATTTGGATCAAAGCATCCTATGTTTATGGATAACTTGCAACACATGTCAACAAACTTCTTAAACTGATCCTCCTTCTTTTTCTTGGTAAGCCATTTTTGGATACGGTGGTGGGATTCTTGATTCAACCCTATCATCAACCGGGGCCTTCATGCCCGCCTCTTCATCATCAACTTGAATATGGATTTCATCATCCTTTTCCTCTGTTTCTTCCTCGATGTTTTCTTCATTCTCTAGAGTCGTTGGCATTTTATCAACCTCATCTTCATCAACTACTTTTGGTTTCTCCACCTCACTAGGCTTTCCCGGGGCATCTCCAATCCTCTTTCCACTTCTAGTGACAATAGCAATACATTGACCATCTTTCTTCGGATTAGACATTGTGTCACTAGGTAATGTTCCCTTCATTCTAGGGTTCATTTGGGCTGATAGGTGATTTATTTGAGATTTCAAATTCTTGATGGATGCCAAGTGTGAACTCACTATTTGAGCGAGGTTAGACACCTCCCCTCTTAATTCTTTCACCCTAATTTCGGTCGAATCCACCTTCTTCAAAACTCTTGAGAGCATTTCTTCGATTTTTGAGCTACCCGCATCACTTACTCCTGGCTGGTTTTGAAGATTTCCAGCCTTAGGAGGTGGAATATATGGATTTGCACTTCGATGATAACGATCACCTTCTTGGTTTGGCTCTCTATTGTTTCACCTCTCATTCCTTTTTGCCATCCTTGTTGTTCATGATTTCTCCACCCTTTTTTATCATTCCTTGGGCGCCACGGACCTTAGTCTGTGTTCGCAGGGTTTTGCAACAACACGCAAGTGCACGTGGTCGAACAAGTAGTAAAATGGCTTAAGTAAGCCAAGTATCGATCCCATAGGGACTGAACTAAGGTAATAATCAACTTAAGTGT
>JACEIK010007118.1:0-80354 GCA_018107945.1 Datura stramonium
TACATCCTTCATTTCATTTTATAAACACACCAGGCAAGTTCTAGACATTCCACAATAACACAGAATACTCAAAAACCTTACACTCATTGCACATGCTCAAATTAAGACACCTTCAGCGGACTCTTACTCAGCTAATCACAAGAATTTAAAATTAAGCTTCAATCATATCGAGTCAAATGCAAGAGCCTAAGTGTCTCAAACAAAGTTATACATTTTCATGCTTCCACACTGAACATACTTGCATCTCACAATCATGTATAGCACATAATAAGAATATCAGAAATGTCAATTTAGCTATGGTTCAAAAACCAAAACCTATTGACTAATTTTCCTCAGACGGTCGTCATCCATCATCGTCGAAACGGTCCCTAGCCCAAGACTAAAACATTATTATATACGAGACAAATAAAAAATAAAAATAAAAATTAAAAAAATAAAAACAAAAATTTATTCTTCGGTTCAAAGACCCCCCGTCGGAAAAGAGCGAAGCAGAAAAAACCAACGGGTGATGAATTCATGCTTGACTCTACAAAAATTTTCAAATTTCTCCAAATATATATATATATTTTTTTTTTCTTCCACAAGCATTATATTCACCAAAATTTTGTTAAGCACAGAAAACTTTTGAAATTTCCTCTTGAAATTTCCCTCACCCCACACTTAAATCATGCTATGTCCTCATAGCATCAAATTAACGTTTTAAGAGGGTGAGAAATACTCCTGAGCCTCTTTAGGCCTAATAGCAACATGCTTTCGTTCAAATTTTCACAAGTGGTGTTCACCCCACACTCTCTTCACGCTTGTTAGCTTCCTACTTCATGAATTTTCCAGACTTCCCCTCCATAAGTAGCCAACTTTCCACCAAAAACAACAAAAGATGAAAATAAATAAAATCAATAAAAGTGCGAGAAATTAGAATGGTACCCGGTACCCTTGGGTTGCCTCCCAAGAAGCACCTAATTTTATGTCGCGGCACGACGTATTGCGTTTCACCGCTTTTCACTCCACCTTAGGATATGAATCTCACCTAATTTCTTCTCTAATTTCCTCTTATGCTCCGGGTGAGGTGATGAAAAATTGTAAGGACCAAGTAATAGATGTAACCTTTGATGTATTTATTGGTCCTTAGTAAAATGAAGTCATTTTGTCCATTATAATCATCAAATTTCAAAATATCAGGGCTTGGTCCTCCTCTAGACATTCTCTACAAGCTTGGAAGACTCTATTTCAATGTCGTGCAAACTCAAGGTAGAAATGCTTGAGTGAGGTCAAATGCACCTTAGTTTTAAGCGTAATGCACTTGACCCCCTTACTTATATACCTCTCCTTGTATCCAACATCTATCTCTCCAGTGTTTGCAAATGGTGGATGCTCTATCTCTTCTCCCTGAATGGATTTTCTCTGAGGTATAGGCTCCTCACGGGGACACTCAAGAGGTTAAATGTCGGGCTTCATCGAAAATTCACCCTTTCTTCCTCTTGTAGTTCCTCTTGAATATCGCCTCTGTTTGTTGCAATTAGTCACAAGCTTCAGCCTCCCTTGTCATCTCTAAAATTGAATTTAAAAATATCCTTTCTAGAGCTTATCCATTCTCTGCTAGCTGTAGAATTCTCATTGCTTCCATCACCTCCCTCGTTAGCCCATCTGTTTGCTCAAGCATACGCTTTAGCATGTCTTCTGTCGAGCTTGGCGTCCCAAGTCCTCATTTTCATCATGCTATATTCCTTAAAAACAACGAAGGATCATAGTAGGGGTTCGGGGAAGGGAGTATGCATTCGGACAGCCATCCCAATGGCCATCTTGACCACCACATATGTTACATGTGTTATAGTGCTGCCACAAGTGGTGTCCTCTCCAAGAGTCGAACAAGACTCATCAAAGTGTGAGTATTCACCATCTAAACCATTTATGTTCCAAGATGTATCAAGAAGGTATCCAGCAATCAAAATATATATTTTTTCTTTTAAATCATAAATAAAATTAAAAACACATTGTAAAGCGCTTGTATAAGAGACCAGTTAACTAACTTACTTAAGAAAAATAAATTTTCTGGGTGCCGGTCCGACGGCGCAGAAACTTGATGAGCCGCGAGTGTGCCGGGTCGTACAAGTAATATGGTGGCTCTTTTAAGAGCAGGAATGTCGAACCCAAAAGAAGCTGGACTACGGGGTAAAACCTTTTCAAGTGTTAATTTACTAAAACTCCTAATAATGAAGACAGGTGTAAAGAAGAGTTTTTATATTTTGGAAGATCATGTTTTCATACTAAACTAAATTATCTAGCAATTGAGTCTTAAGCATGGATGAGAGCATGCTGAGGCTCTTGAAGAACATGTGAAGAAACGAACTATCAATATACGTGGTTTTATCTTTTCCTCAGGTTGCTAGTCGGAACTACGCCTATAGTTAAAACTCGTATTTAATCCAACAGAATCATGAACCTTCACCTACATTTTCGTGATAAGAAGGAATTCAAGTTCTAGCTATACAAAAAAGCAGATTCCACACATGATAATACGACTTTCGGGTATATTTCTATCCAGAAGGTAAATCAATTCCCAATTTTCCCAAACCAAGAAAAGATCATATCTATTAATTCACACTATCCAATTTCTTGCCCTCTCGGGTGAAAGCTAGGACTTTTTGGATTTACATTAACATTGGCCGAGACATTAATGTAGTAAGAACAAGAATTAAATAGAACAACCATGGAAGAAAAGAAAATAAACCAGCAATCAATAATTACATTTCAACACAAAGTTCTTCAAATAGAAGAAGGAGAATTAGCCACTCATTTGTGGATTAAACATCATTAAACAAGTGTTAATCATACAAACAATTGAAAGGAAGAAGAAAGAGATAGAGAAAAACCCTCAGAATTTCGTCCTCAAAAGCGCACATGGCACGTTCTTGCTCCACCAAGTGAGAATATGTGAAGAAAATAAACCTAAGTGTGCTATTTATAATAGTAGAAATTTGTCGAGAATAACAAGCAACGTGTCACGAGTGCAGCGGAGGCATTGCCTCCCGTGACACGGCCCCACGAAGCGCGGAGCTTTGGAAATTGCCCGAAGGCTTCGACCACAGCGGCACCCTCACAGCGTTGACGGTGACACTTATTTTGCCGAACGTACGATGCACCATGCTGTTCGCGGAGCCACCTGCCGTGGCACGTTGCCAACGCGGGGCGCTGTGCTTGGCGGCACTGTAGTGGCACGTCACTGTGCGCTTGGTGAGCTGTTTCCCGAGCCTCCTCTTTTCTTGAAGCGTTTGCGTGTTTCTTCCGTCTCCAAGCCTCTACTTCACCAACTCGAGGATTAGCTCCTCAAAAGTTATCAAAAACCTACAAAACAAAGCTAATCATGTTGTTAGCACATATCTTCACTTTTATATAAAATCACATGAAAATGTATCAAATAGCTTAGAAAACACTACTCATTTAAGTTGTAAAGTGTATCACGGGACCTATATTATTTCCGTGATCACCTATCGTGCGGTGCTTCCATACCTCTGCTCACAATCTTACCTCCCACGTACCACTTTTCCAATTAGGGCGCACATGGCGGCTGCGCGGCCTCATCCGCCAGCGTGTCTCGGCGTCCAGCTTTATGCCTGAGCTAGGGAAGCCTCCAATTCTTTGGTAACCCATGGCTTGACTTGCTCCATAAGCACCTTTACACTGCGAGCCATGTGCGCTTGTTGTCTCTCAGCCTTTGTTAGCCGTCTAGCCATGTCGGTCAGGAATTCTTTGGAAATAGTGACTAGGCGGTGAAGGAACTCAAGTGCAACGGTGGATGAGATGTACTGCTTTGTGGATGATGACCTGGAACTCCTCAAACACGGGAATATTAGCTGCATCTGTATCCTCAAGATGGCTACCCATCTCCTGGCCTCCTCGAGCTGCGCGCGATCTCGGTAAATACAACGGCCTCGATGCATCCATAGCTCTTTAAATGCCTCTGCTAATATTATTGCTCAATGGATGTGTGACTGATTTATTACTCTCGATATCGGGTTTGTGTGATCTCGTATCAGCCGATACTTGATTTATCTTGTGGACCCTTTATGTGGCCCAGTCAGCCGTGGAAACTCAGACACCTTTGACTCATTAGAGTACATCTTGATAAGACATGGGAAGGGAATTGTAGTACCATCATTTATTGCACACTATCCCAATCTCTTCGGCAATGTACGCGGAAAATTTATGGCATATCCCTCAATAATGCTGGCTACCATATCGCTCTGCCAGGTGAGAGAATATTATAATTGTTGGTTGGTACCCGGCCTATCGCACAGTGACCACAAAATTTAGCATGAAAGATTAGACAATTGTGGCCTTCTTGATACGAGACTACAGGTGTCATGCAACCATTCAACCAATGGACCTCTTGTGGAAATGAGCAGAGATAGCCAGGTGTATTTCTGATTGTCCTCCTTTATTCGGCTTAGCCGTGCGGACTTTATTTATATCGAATGGTTTGTGATTGAACTCATTTGTGTTCATCGGGCATGATAATTAAGCCCATACAATAGCTTGGGGGTCCTCTCAAATATATCCGCAGTGTCTCCCCGAATCAACATTTTTGTATCCAGTTTCTTTTTCGGTCACTGACCACCTAATGCCAAATGTTGTAGTATGGCTGCATAGAATTCTTTGACAAGGCGGGGGCTATAGCTTCTGATGGCTCGGTCAACCACGAACCGGTACTTGTCGGAGCAAAGCCTGCCGGCTACGGAAGGTCCTTAGAATCCCATGGTGACTAGCCTAGGCTCCTTGTAAATGCTCCTATATGGATGTCCTTTATCGTTTGGGCTTGATGTCTACGGTATAGATAACTCTGAGACCATGAACACACCATCTCCTTACGTGCCTTGGTTGATCATTAGATGTATTTGAGGTCTCCATCAGTTCATCGTGTGTGTTCCCTAGTGAGCATGTGACTCATCATCTACCTCTTGCATTTTCTAGGCTGTAGTTGCCTCGGGAACAATTGCGGCGCAACCTGGCATTTCATCGGTACGGCTTGGCGGATCCTTGCCGGTGGAGTGGGCATCAACCGGGGCTAGCGGTTTATAGTTCTTGAACCACAGCCTTGGATGATCTCACAACAACTTCTTTTCTAACACTTTATATTCCTCCTCAGGAGCCACTTGACTCTTGAGGAGGATGGCTCATCCTGAAGTCTGCGGTATGAAGGTTGACTCCTCTCGGCACTTGTTCTTTGCGGAGGACCTTTCTTGGTGTACCCTCGGAGCCATTATTCCTATGGAAGATCAATTAGTATACAAAAGGGTAAACACAATCATTTTTTAACTTTCTTGGTCAGGATGAGTGACCTAACGAATTGTTGCCATGGCCACGATTCGTAGGTCATTACGTTGTCTCAGTATACTTCCTTCATGTTGGACCAGTGGACTTAACGTGTTACATAAGTAAGTTTTTAATGTTTAGATGGCCTATTCATAAAGTGGTTACTTGTTTTAGAGTACAATACGTATGAAAAAGGGCCACGGGAAAGGTTGGACGAGCACGGAATTCGGGAGGTCGTGGGGAGGAGCTAGGAGCCAGTTGCCCTAAAGGGAGTAGCATGGCACGGACCATGTCCTCCGTGGGCTCCGTTTCATGCCCTCAAATTGGCGCGGCAGTCGGGTGCCATGGACCCATGTCCACTACCTCAAGTATATATATGTTTCACCTAATTTATTATTCCATATTCATATTGACAGCGAGAGGCAAGCTTGAGCAATCGACCATTTCTCTTATTTTCTTGCATTTCTGTCTCAATTAAAACCAACTGAAGCTAACAGAAATTATAAAAACTACGAGGGAGCATTACTCTTAGAATTAGTTTACATAATTCCACCGACAAGTCAGTGTTGCAAATAAATTACCAAAATCTCAAACCACGTCAATCGTCACATGCTGCGTCTTTCTCCTACAGTTCCTCCCGAAATACTAGAGTTTCGACATTGATACATCAATTAAAAATATAGTTTCTGTGCGAAGTTATAATTTCATAGTTCAGTTTTAACCCAACTTTGCCTCCACATCTAATAATCGATTTCGGTTGAGAAGAGTAGTTGAATACTTAGCTGAAGCTCGATAGTTAATCAATAATCGACAAACAAGGTATGTTAAGGCAATTTCTTTCGGTCGATTAGTTTTCTTAGTATGATAACTCGGTTGAGTTCCGATCAAAGCACCAAAAGCATGCCTATTATGATTGGTTGCTGTTATTAAATTTGAAACTCATATTCCATGTTTAGTTTGGGATGGATTATGCTGTCTAACCTTCATGACCAACCCCGAGGTTATTAGGCGTATCGGCGCCGAGAGAGAGATGATCGCTGCGAGTGGTATGCCGGTCGCGGGGATCGAAGTTGGGGTCCCCGAGGTCCTCATATGTCGTGGTTGGCTTTATATATACCCAGTCGAGCTGCGCCTGGAGTGCGAGATATCGAGTCCACCGGACTCGAGACATAGTAATAGTCGAGGGCCGATCGGGCAGTTGCAGACCCGGGGGATTGGTAGGGCTGACATAGCTATTAGTTGACTCAATATGACGTGGATAGGGGTATATAGGCGAGGTGTATTCACCCAGGGGCTTATGGGGGCCCGGAGTGGGTTATTTTTGTGTTGGATTGTACCTTAGGCTTATGGGGGCGGGTAGTTCTTGTTTGCTAGTTATTAATAAAGTTAAATAGTAGAAGTTCTGTGCACCGGTATGATCTCTACCCCTTTATTTTAGTTATCTTCGGTTTAATCTCCTTATTTGGAGTCAATTACGATTTATCTCCTTACATATTCGGTAAATATTATCTTGTCGCCCTTTACCGGCGCTACATTACCTTGCGGTACGGATAGCAAGGAGAAGGTCCTCATTTCTTTCATCCCGGCATCACCCGGGCGTAGCTCCTTTCTTTCGAAGTTTGTAGATAAGTTTGCTTCTTTTGATTTTACTGATTCATAGGTAAATTTGAGCCCTTGTCCCAACCGTCATATTACTTAGGCATGTTATTCCTGTGGTTAGGATCATTTGTTATTGGCGGAGTGTGGGGCCCATATGTGTTTTAATTTATGTGTTGGTCGTGTGGGGCCTTGTTTTGCTAGAAGATTAGCGGCCTTGTCGGCCATAGTTTGAACTTAGTACTAGATTTCCTTCTGATCATAACTAGACATCATGGTGGGCTTGTCGGCCAGCATAGGATTCCTGTTCTTGCTTGTTTCTTGCTAGTTGGTTTTCTTTCACAAGTGGCTATAAGGCCTTGTCGAGGTGGAGGTTGTATTTACAGCCAAGATATGGCCAGTTGTTTTCTTGAATTAGGGAGTAGCTTGCACAGGAAGTGCTTAGGATCGGTGGTTCGGATCCTAGTAGCGCACCAAGTATGGCCATTTTGAATTTCTAGTCATATCGCCGAGTTTGATGGATGCTCGGCGGTGTTCGTGGACTTGATGAGCGATATCTTTAGACCATATCTAGATACATTTTGTGATAGTATTTATTGATGATATTACAGTGTATTCATTCAGACGGAACAGCCGAGTTATTTTACGGACGGTACTCTAGATTCTCAAAGATCGTCAGTTATGCAAATTTTCCAAGTGTGAGTTTGGTGAGTCGAGTGGCCTTCTGGGTCGTGTTTTCGGAAAATTGCAGTATCCAGTAGATTCCCCGAGAGGAAGGTGAGGTGGTAACAACATGGCCTAGGATGACAACTCCAATGTCCCGAGTGCGCGGTTTCTTGGGGTTAGTAGGTTTACTACGGGGAGGTTTGTAGAAGGGTTTTTACTGCAGCTCGGCACCATGACCAAGTTGACTCGGAAAGTATCCAAATTTCCATTGGAATGAAGCATGTGAACTGAGTTTTCAAGAGCTGAAAAATAGGCCCGACATCGGCACCCATATTAGCTTTCTTTGCATAGGTCGAAAGAGGGTATGCGGTGTATTGTGATGTTTCGGGTGTCGGGTTAGGATGTGTTACGATGCAACGTGGTAAAGTAATTGCTTATGCTTCCGGGCGTGAAGAAACATAGAAAAAAGAACTACCCCGCTCATGACCTGGAATTAGTCGCAGTCATCCATGCCTTGAAAATATGGAAGCACTATCGTGCGTCGTTCATGTAGATATTTTTCTGCGACCACAAGAGCCTCCAATATATATTCACATAGAAAGAGTTGAATGTAACTGCTTGTAGATGGTTAAATTATTAAAGACTATGATGTAAATATTTTGTATCATCGGGGAAAAGCAAAAGTTGTAGCGGATATACACACTCATTAGTAAATCCATGAGAACCTTAGCATTCTGAAGTAGAAAAATGGGAGGCGGCAGGAAGCTGCATCGAGTTAGGCGGTTTAGCGCGTCAGTATAGTATATTCGGAGACGGTACAACGGTAATTAGAGAATAGGGCGGTATCATCATTGGTTGTGGAAGTGAAAGAGCAGTCCGAAGAGCCTAACCTGGTTCGGTTCGGAGGTAAGGTTTAGCGAGGGGAGATTCTGAGATTTCCGGATAGCAGAGATGGAGTTTTGAGATATAGGGATCGCCTACATGTTCCAAACGCACCGGGACTTCGCCACCAAATTATGGGCGAGGTGCATTATTCTCGTTACTCTCTTCATCGGGTTAAACGAAGATGTCATAGTGATATAAAAGGAAATTTATTGGTGGTAGGGATAAAAAGAGATAGCGAAAGTTTGTGGCTTAGTGTCCTAATTGCCAACGGGTGAAAGTCGAACATCGAAACCCCTAGCGGTGACATAGGAGATAGAGGTGCTATGTGGAAGTGGGAGGAAATTTATATGGATTTTTGACGGGGTTACCTCGTACCGGGCGTAAATTTGATTCCATCGGGTGATTGTTGACGGAGTTGGTAAAATCAACTCACTTTACGCCGAGTCGGGGCTACCTTCTCGGCCCAGGGACTACGCTACATTGTATATCAAGGAAATAGTACTATTGCATGGTGTTCGATGTATCGATCATTCAAACCCAGAGCACGATTCACGAGAAAATTTTGGCAATCCTTCCAAAAATATCACGGGGACGCGGAATTGAGCCCAGTACGGCCTTCCATTCCTCAAACAAATGGGAAGGCGGAACGTACAATTCAAAAGCTCGAGGATATGTTACAAGCGTTTGTGCTAGATTTTGCTGGCGAGTTTAGGATGAACACTCACAGCTTATTGAGTTTGCTTACAATAACGGTTGTCTCTCTACAATCCAAATGGCACCTTATGAGGCCTTATATGGGTGGAAATCTAACAGGTCCCGATTGGCTGGTTCGAAGGTTGGAGAATCGGGGTTAGTAGGAGCCGGATATATTTCATCGGTCGGAAGAGAAGCAAAACATCATAGAACGGACGACAGCTCGAGCCACCGAAATCTTGCGATGCCCAGGCGTAGAAACACAGGTTCGGTGTAGGTGATTGGGTATTTCTAAAAAATCTAAACGATGAAGGGCATAATGAGGTATGGAGAAAGATGGCTTAGCCGATGTTTTATTGGGCCATGCTCAATACTCCAAGAAAAGAATTAGGCGGTGGCATACGACCTAGATTTGCCTTTAGAGTTAAAATCAGTTCACCTAGTCTTCACGTGACCGATGCTCTGTGCATTTGGGATCCATCACAGAATTGTACTGTTGAGGATATCGAGTTGCGAGGGATTAAGCACATGAAGAGATTCCGGTAGCTATATTAGATCGACGGGTTCGTAGATTGAGAAATTTAGGATGTTGCTCTGTTAAGGTACTATGGAGTAACAAGAATAGAGAGGAAATGACTTGTGAAGGCGAGGAGAGAGACGCAAATCCAGATATCCTCATTGTTCCAGTCTTAGCCCAGAGTTTATGCGGTTAAGGTACATTTACGATTAAGTTTGTTACGTGATGTGTATTACATATCTTGCTCGACTAGATCTGATATTTGTTGAGCTTGATTGCTATAATGTTATGTGAAATATACGTATTGGACTTTTACGTATTTTGGAATTTTTTGATAGTCCATATGCGGGTAGACTCTGAGAAATTTTCTAGAATGAGTAGTTATAAGAGTTAAGATGCTGTAAGCTAAAGTTAATGTTCGAGGAGGAATGTTCTTGGCGGGGAGGATGTTACACCACATGTAAGTTTCTAATGTTTAGATGTCATATCCATACATTGGTTAAGAGTTTTAGAGTAGGAGCCACATATGAAAGGGGCCCGGGGAAAATGTGGAAATGCGAGAATGGAGTCGGGCCTTGGAGGAGAGGCCAGGGCCGGCTTCACCCAAAGGGCGGCGTGGCATGGACCATGTCCTCCACGATGGGCTCTGTGGCACGACTATCCTGGGAGGGCGCAACGGGTCGTGCCACGGACCCTTTTTGTCCTCACTGAAAGTATATGTGTTTCACCCTTTAATTTCATTTCATTTCTCATATTCATATTACGACCAGAATGAGGTAAAGTACAAAGAAAGTAAATAAATTTCCTCAGTTTACTCTGTGTGCCCAGAATTCAAATTAGCCGGGTATCGAAGTATAAGGCTGCATGGAGCATTACTACGGAGTTAGTTTCATGAATTCACTGACAAATCGTAACCCATAGAATAAAGTTGTTGGAATTGCTCCAAAATAGTGTCAATACTATCATAGGCTTAAAGTAAGCATTTCTCCCTTTTGGATTCTCGAGAAATTATGAGTTTTTAAGGCCATGTTTCGTCAAGTTGAAATATAGTTAATATTTACTGTAATGTTATACGTTTTTCATCGAATTTAGTACTAGTATTAGCCTCATTCCTCTATTAATACGATTACATTTGAGAAGAGTAGTTGAATACGAGAAATTTGGCTTCGCTTGATTAATTAATGTCGACAAAGAGGTATGTTAAGCCGATTTCTTTCGGCAAGTTAGTTTTCTTAGCATGATAACTCAGTTGAGTCAGTATGGGCACTAGAAGCATGCCTATTATGATTGGTTATTGTTTTGAAGTTTGAAACTAGTATTCGATGTTTAGTTTGGGATGGATTATGCTGTATAGCCTTCATGGCCAGGCCCTAGGGTTATTAGTTATGTCATCGACGCTCGCTAGGGAGTGAGATGACGTTGCTACACGGATGTTATGCCGTCACTTGAGGATGAAGATGGGGTCCCAAATCCTCATATATCGTGGTTGGCTTTATAAAACCCCGTCAAGCCTGGTGTGCGGGGTGCGGATATCGAGAATCCCACTTAGGACTCGGACACGGACGATCGGCCGAGTGGGCTCGGTTGCAGACCCGGGGATTGGTAGGGCGGGTATAGCTATTAGTTGACCCCGGTGTGACTATGGATTGGTGTATATAGGCAGGGTGTACTCGTCGAAGTTATGGAGGCCCCGGGTGGGTTATTTTGTGTTAGTTGTACCTTCCGACATGGGGGCGAGGTAAGATTCTTGTTTAGCCCAGTTATTAATAAAGTTAGATAGTAAATCTTATTGCTCGGAAGCATGATATCTAACCCCTTTATTTAAGTATGCTTAGTTCTATCTCTTTATTTCATTCATTTATAGTTATCTCCTTACATAGTCGGTACACATTATCTTGACGCCCTTTAGTATTTGCATTACTTACTGCGGTACAAATGGACGAGGAGCGGAGTCCCTCGTAGCTTTCGGCCAGCATCACCGGGCGGTAGCTCCTTTATTACAGGCTTGTAGATAGAAGGTTTTACTTCTTTTTGATTTTGAAGTTCATGGGTAGTAGGGCCTTGTCCCACGTCAGGTCATATTACTCTGAGGCTTGCAGTTGTTTCTATTTCCTGTGGTTATTTGTTATTGGTCGTGTGGGGCCCTTATATGTTTTAGTTTACGTGTTGGCGGTGTGGGGCCTTCTGTTTTTAGTTTAGCTGCCAGTTAGCGGCTTTGTCGGCAATAGTTTAGCTTAATCTTTGGATTTACTTTACAATCATAGCTAGAAATCATAGTGGCCTTGTCGGCCCGCATATGCTCGTTGTTCTTACTTGTTTAATTTGGTTGGTTTCTTTTACAAGAGGCTATAAGGCCTTGTCAGAGTGAGTTGTATTCTACGGTAGAGATATAGCCCATTGTTTTCTTGAATTGGGGAGTAAGCCTACGAAGTGCTTGGGCTCAGTCAATCCTAGTAGGGCACCGGTGGCAGTCATGCCTCCCAAGGTGGGCGTGACAAACTTAGTATCGAGAGCGGAATTCGTATCCCGAGGTCTACAAGCGCGTGTTGGTAGAGTCTTGTCTATGGATATGTTGCACCAATTACATGGCGAGGAGAGGCTGCGAGGGCATGATAGGATGGTTACTCTTTCTTCTTATCTAGTCATGCTATAGATTTGTACAATATAGGAGTTGAATCCCTAAATACAAGTATTCTTTTATCTACGAGGAAATGGTAGACCCTCGACGCCCCACGGCGGTAAGGCTTAGATGTTGCGGTAGGGGAAGGCCTGACGGGGTGCCTCGGTGAGTCGGCGATCTTAGGGGCGGCAGGAGGCTTAATCTTGGTCTCCCCAGCACTGCTCCACCTACGTCGAGGCCAGCTCCCGAAGCGCGAAATGCGGCAAACAGCCTCCAACGATTCTATAAATTGCCATCGAATCGAAGGTTAGGAGTGTTTATTTGTTATGTTAGCTCGGATGATGGTGCACAACATCGGCCCGGTGGCACGTAGTCACGGAATCCTCGGGAGGACCCTAGTAGTTCGAGGTCGGGAGTTTCTCGCATTGAGTCCCCGCGGTTCATAGGGACGGATCGGGAGAGGACCCTCTGCATTCTTGGATCAAATGTGGTTTTCAAGGTAATGCATGCTACTGCCGAGTACAGTGAGTTAGTAGTCGGCTACGGGACATCGCGTGCTGTAGTACGAGAGTTGGGAGAGGTCAGGAGAGGTTTTCCTCTCAACTTGTGACTTTTCAGAAGCTACGGACCACTACCTACCACGGGAAATTCGCGAGGCCCGGGTTGATCGGTTCCTACATCTAGAGTAGGGGTCGATAAGTGTCAGGGAGTATCTTTATGAGGTTCGACTCCTTATTTAGATATACACCGGCTTTTGTGGATACCATGCGTTTAGGGTCATCGATTTATTATGGGCGAATCCGAATATGTGGAGACTTGTATTATGGTCACCACTGTGAGGACATGGATATTGCCGCGTTCGGGCTTTTTTCTCGAGAATATTGAAGGGATCGAGACGAACAGCTGGGAGATGCGGAGCGGGTCGGGGCTTGGCCTTCGCGGGCAGACCTAGTGACATGTAGGCGAGTCCCGGGTGGACCCGGGACATGATTTTTCGAGCAGACCACCCAGAACCCCCACCCCCGCAGCAGTGGCGAAGTGGATGGTCGTCCCGGGGAATTCGGGGCACGATGAGGCTCACGATCAATAGGTTTCGCGAAGCATAGAGGAGTGGAACGAGTAAGTTGCCGTCTTAGCTTTGCCCTGTTTGCATTCAACGTCACTCACGGGGCATGCGGTACGCTTCCACAGCTTTGTAATACTTGTGGATAGGAGGGTCATCGAGATCGGGAGATTGTCTAGCCAAGGAGGTCGAGTGATCGGTGCGACAGAATTAGATATTTAGTAGGATCATGTGCCGCAGCATCTCGGCAGAGTGTAGGCCCTTAGCTCGGCTGGCGGGCGAGCGGTCGAGGCATCTAGCTCGGGTGTGAGTCGAGATCGCACCCATGCCTTATCGGGACGACGGGAGTCGAATCGTCGCGAATGTGGTGACGGGTATCTTCAGACATTTGCTCGTCACTTTCCCATTTATGTGATGATAGATTCAAGATCCACCTTGTCTTATGTTGCACCATTAGTAGCCCAAAAGAAGAAGTTGGAGTATTACGCTAGAATCCTTGGCTGACCTCTTTGCAGTGTCCACAACCATCGGTGACTCTATTATAGCCAAGAGGGTTTATCGGTCTGAGTAGAGGTTGTTGGTCATCATACTTTGCTTGGAGACATGAAAGAACTAGAAATGATTGATTTTGATGCAATTATGGGTATGGATTGGCTTGCACCATGCTATGCCAATGTTGAATGTTAGACTGACCCATCCAGGATTCCACTTTAGGGAGGTTGTACGGGAGTGGAAAGGTAGTGCGGCCACTTTACCTTAGTAGGTTTATTTCCTATCTTTGGGCAGGAAATTGATAGAAAAAGTGTGTATTTATCATATTGTCGGAGTTCGGGATGTCCAAGAAGAATATCCAACTCTTCGATCCAGCTCCCGTGAGTCGATGAATTTTCGAGATGTATTCTCGGATGAGTTACAGCATTCCCCTAAAACGGGAAATCGACTTTGCAATTGATTTATTACCGGGTACTTAGCCCCATGTATATTCCTGCATGTAGAATAGCTCTGTTTGAGCTCGAGAGAATTGAAGGAATAGTTGAAGATGCGGTATATAAAGGGCTTCATGAGACAGTACTTCCACGAGTGGGGGCCTTGAGTCTTTTGTGAGAAAGATGGCTCCCTCATCATGTATACGTATCGGTATTGAATAAAGTCACTATCGAGAATAAGTACTGCTTCCCGAATATATGATTTGTTTGATCATTTACGGGCGAAGTGTTTTCAGATTGATTTAAGATGGGTATCATCGAGATTCAGTTGGGGAGAGAGATATTCCAAAAACACTTTAAGGGTCAGTATGGCCATTTGAATTTCTAGTCATGTCCTATGGGCTGACGGATGCTCAGTGTTTATAGATATCTTTAGATAGTATCTGGACACGTTTGTGATAGTATTTATTGATGATATTCTAGTGTATTCCTAGCTCATAAGAAGAACATCGGGATCGTTTACGGACAGTGCTCAGATTCTCAAGATTGGCAAATTATATGCGAAATTTTCCAAGTGTGAGTGTTGGTGGTCGGTGGCCTTCTTGGGTCATGTTGTTTCGAAGCTAGTATCTAGGTAGATTCCCAGAGAAGATTAAGGAGGTAAAAACATGGCCTGCAGAGCAACTCCAAGTACGCGGTTTCTTGAGGTTAACTTAGGTTACTACGGGAGGTTTGTATAAGGGTTTTCTACTGTCGGTACCTTTGACCAAGTTAACAGAAAGTAGCCAAATTTCTTTGGGTGAAGCATATGAACGAGTTTCCAGAGAAATTGAAAATTAGGCGGCATCGAGTACCGTATTAGCTTTGCTTGGGATGGGTCGAAGAATTTATACGGTGTATTGTGATGCTTGGTGTCGGGTTAGGATGTGTTCCTAGATGCAACGTGGTAAAGTAATTGCTTATACTTCCGGGCAGGCGAGGAAACATGAAAAGAAGTACCACTGCTCATGACCAGAGATTGCTTGCTTGTCATCATGCCTTGAAAATATGGAAAGCCTTATTTGTACGGCGTTCATGTAGATATTTTCTTCGACCACAAGAGCCTCCAATATATATTCACACGAGAAGGATTGAATCTGCGGCAACGGCAAGTGGTTAATTATTAAAAGACTATGATGTAAATATTTTGTATCATCCGGGGAAAAGAAAAGTTGCTTAGCGAGATGCTCTGGTAGTAAATCCATGAGAACCTTAGCATTCTGAAGAAATTTAGAAAAATGGGAGGCGCGAGCATCGATTGGCAGTTTAAACGTATGTATAGTATATTCGAGACAGTATAGCGGTAATTCGAATACGACGGTATCATCATTGGTTGTGGAAGTGAAAGAGCGTGCAGACTGTTTTGGATTTCGGTTCGAGTAAGGTTTAGCGAGGGAGATTCTGATTTCGAGATACTTAGAAGATGGAGTTTTGAGATATACGGATCTCCTCTATGTTCCAAGCGCGGTAGGACTTAGCTAGAAAATTATGGGAGAGGTGCATTATTCTTACTCTCTTCATCGGGTTGACGAAGATGTCTTGTGATATAAAAATTATTGGTGGTAGGGGATAAAAAAAAGAGATAGTAGAGTTTGTAGCTTAGTGTCTAATTGCCAACGGGTGAAAGTTGAACATCGAAACACAGAGGACTGACATAGGAGATAGAGGTGCCTATGTGGAAGTGGGAGAGAGGCTATATGGATTTTTGACGGGATGCCTCGTACCGAGGGCGTAAATTTGATTCCATCTAGGTGATTGTTGACGGAGTTGACAAAATCAACTCACTTTCTACCGATCCCGGGGCTACCTTCTCGGCGAGGCTAGCTACATTATATGTAAGAGAAATAGTATGATTGCATGGTGTTCTAGTATCCAATCATTTTAAATGGAAGGACGTAGTTCACGGCAAAATTTTGGCAATCCTTAAGTAAGATGCGGGGTGCGGAGTTAATGCGAGTACGGCCTTCTGCCTCAAACAAACGGGCGGGCGAACGTACAGATTCGGATGCTCGAGGATATGTTACAAGCGTTTGTGCTAGATTTTGGAAGCGTTTAGGATGAACACTACAAGCTTATTGAGTTTGCTTACAAATATAGTTGTCACTCTTGCAATCCAAATGGCACCTTATGAGGCGTTATATGGACAGAAATGCAGGTCCCCGGTTGGTTTGGTTCGAGGATTGGAGAATCCAGGGTTAGTAGGGCAGATATAATTCATGTTCGGAAGAGAAAGTAAGCTTGTCGAGAGACGTACGCGACAGCCCGAGTGCGAAATCTTACGGCGATGCGGCGTAGAAATCTGGAGTTGATTGTAGGTGATTGGGTATTTTCTAAAATCTCGCCAATGAGCGTAATGAGGTCACGGAGAAAAGGGTGGCTCGGCTCAGGTATTAATTGGTCCATATCGAGATATTCCAAAGAATGCGCCGAATTGGCATACGAGCTTGATTTTCCTTTAGAGTTGGAATCTGTTCATTCAGTTTTTCACGTGTCGATGCTACGAAAGTACATAGGGGATCCATCACGAATTGTGCCGATTGAGGATGTACGGAGTTACTGAGGAATTAACCTATGAAGAGATTCGGTAACTGGCTTTTAGATCGGCGGGTTCGCGGGTTGAGAGGTGGGATATTGCTTTTGTTAAAGTACTATGGTGAAACAAGAATAGAGAGGAAATGACTTGGGCGGGAGCGACATGAAATCGAGATATCTCATTCTTTCCATACTTAGCGGCTATCTTTGTTAAGGTACATTTACGGTCGGTTTTACGTGATGTGTGTTACATATACTTCTCGGTAAGAATGCAATGTTGTTGAGAAACAATTTCTATAGTGTTATGTGAAATACATGTGGACTTTCTGTGTTTTAGGATTTTTTGGATAGTCCATATTACGGGAGACTACTGCTAAAATTTTCCAGAATGAGTAGCTATAAGAGTTAAGATGCTTGTAACCTAAGAGTTAACATTCAAGGACAAATGTTCTAAAGGGGGAGGATATTAACCCCATAAGTTTCTAATGTTTAGATGGCCTATTCGTACATTGGTTAAATTTAGAGTACAATACGTCACAGAGAAGGGGATCGGAAAAGGTCGGGCGAGCACGAAGTCGGGGCCACGCGGAGGGTAGGGCCATTTGCCCCCGAAAGGGCAGCGTGGCCTGGACCATGTCCTCGCGATGGGCTCCGGTCACGCCCTCAAATTGGCGTGGCGGGGGTCGTGCCATGGACCCTGTCCACTTTCTCAAGTATATATATGTTTCCACCCTTTAATTTCATTCCATTTCCATATTCATGTTCGACCGGCGGAGGTAAAGTATGAAGAAAGTAAATAAATTTCCTCCCGTTTACTCTACGGCACGAATTCAAATTAGCCGGGTATCGAAGTATAAGGCTGCATGGAGCATTACTACGGAGTTAGTTTCACAAAGTCGCTGGAAAATTGCTTAACCATGAGCTAAAATTTATTAAAATTGCTCAAACTAAGAGTCGATACGATCACATGCTTAAAGTAAGCATTTCTCCTATTACGGATTCTCGAGTATGAGTTTTCAATCATGTTAGTCAAGTTCAAATATGATTTATATTTCTATGTAAAGTTATCGTCTTTCATCGAATTTAGTATTGGAATTAGCCTCATTCCTCTAATAATACGATTACGGTTGAAGTAGTTGAATACGAGATGAAGCTCGCTGGTGTCGATGTCCCGGCTAACGGTATGTTAGGCGGTTTCTCGGCCAAGTTAGTTTTTCTTGGCATGATAACTTAGTTGAGTCGGTAAGAGCACCAAAAGAATGCCTATTATGATTGGTTGTTGTTATTAGTTGGAACTCGTATTTCATGTTTGTTGGATGGATTATTCCTATATAGCCTTTGTGGCTGAGCCCGGGGTTATTGGTTGTGTTGACGCCCCACAGGGCGAGATGACATCACTCTACAAGTGGTATTACATGCGCCGGGGACAAATATCGGTCCCAGTCCTCATACCGTAGTTGCCTTTATACACCCACAAATGAGCCTGGTGCCGGGGTGTAGATATCGAGGAGTCTCTAGGACTCGAGACACGATTCTGATCGAGGAAGTCGAGCGGGCTCGGTTGCGGACCCGGGGGATTGGTAGGATGGCTATAGCTATTAGTTGACCCAGTGTGGTGTGGATAGGGGTATATTGACTTAGGTGTATCACCGGGGCTTATGGGGGCCAGGTAAGGTATTGTTGCTTTAGTTATTAATAAAGTTATATAGTAAGTTTGTGCTCGGGTATGATCTCTACCCTCTTTATTTCAAAGGTATCTTCACTTCTATCTCCTTATTTCAGTCATTTACAATTGCTCGTCTTATATTCAATACACATTGTACGGCACCCTTTACGTGGCGCATTGCTCTGCGGGTACGGATAGGCGAGGAAAGCGGAGTCCTCGTAAAGAGTTTAGAGCCAACATCACCGGAAGCGTGGCTGCTCTTACGGAGCTTGTAGATAGATGGTTTACTTCTTTTTGATTTTACAGTTCATGGGTAAGTAGGGGCCTGTTAAACAAATCATATTACTCTGAGAGCTTACAAATTGTTTCTATTTTCTGTAGTTAGGTGTTATTGGCCGTGTGGGGCCCATATGTGTTTAGTTTACGTGTTGGCGGGTGGGGCCTTATTTAGCTAGAAGATTAGCGGCCTTGTTGGCCCATAGTTTAGCTTAGTATTGGATTTACTTTCTGAGTCATAGCTGAACCATCATGGTGGCGCAATAGAGCGCATAGGTTCCACTGATCTTACTTGTTTTACAGCTAGATAGTTTTCTTTCACAAGTGGCTATAAGACCTTGATCGTAGGAGTTTGTATTTATAGTCGAGATATAGTTGTTTTCTTGAATTGGGGAGTAAGCCTACACGAAGTTCTTAGGCTGAGTCCATTTCGATTAGTTAGGATCCTAGTAGGGCATTAGGTGCCGGATCATGCCTCCCAAGGTGGGGCGTGACAATTAACGGCGAGTCCTGACGAGTCGTTACTTAGGGCGACGACTCGTTAGGTCGATCATTAAAGTACACTAGTCCTGCCCAAGTTTAGTTTCCATAGGATGAGCCATATGACTAGTCGTGGGATGATACTATGACTCGTTACATGGCTCGTGCTCAAGAGGTTAACGAGCAGGTTGTTCAAATAACCCAAATGCATCTAATTTAAAGATTCCACAAGCATATATCATTAGATTAGTCAAGGATTACAATTTTTCAATGTCGTACCACTAGGCGGCTTCCATGAAATTCATGAAATTAGGTTGAATTTAAAACTCATTATATGAGAAAACTAATGCAAAAGAGAATACACAAGCAATTACTCACAATAATTTCGAGTTGAGCGGAAGAGTCGAATTTGAAATTTGCAATCTTGTGTGAATGCTTATAAAGCGGTGAGTGCGATCGTGTGTGTGAGTGAATGCATTGAGAGGGAGAAGTTGATCTAGTGGTGGTGAAAAAGTGATTAATTTTGATTAACTTTCTACTTTTAAGTTCGGTGAGAGTTTAGGAGGGCAATCGGGTGTTTTATAGTTAAAACTAAGAATTCTACCTAATTAATTAATGGAGTCGATCGGGGTAGTTTATTTAAAACATATGATGACCCACATTACGACTCGTTGTGTGGTTACACGAGTCGTTTGACCCTTCGTGCGTGACTTGAGCTTGAGAACTTACACAGGACTGCTTGACTCGTGGTGTTACCCCGATGAATCTTGACACAGTCGTGGTCTTTAGCTGTGGTAGCTTGAGACGGGTTATAGCAGATCGTTTGATTTCCCGATGATTCGTTTAGTCGGTCATTGTCACCTTTCTCGGTTTGATTCGAACTTTGATCCGGTAGACGCCTTGAGATGACCTCACGATTCATTCCGGTGGCAACAACTTGTTTGGTCAATCATTATCTACCTTTGTTTTATCGGCTTTGATGACAATCGGCCAACGAGTCATTTTGTATGATGACTGACTCGTTACGTAACTTTTAAACTTGATAACTCAACTTGATTTTTGGTTTTAACCAAATTTCCATCTTATCACTTGCACACATCAACTTGGCGTAAACACTATATTTTTCTTACAATTACAACTTGGGTTGCCTCCCGAAGCACTTGATTTATGTCGCGGCATGATGCGGAGTATTTTGGCTACTCGAGACTTCACCAAAAACAACTCCATGGGTTTCCTCCCATGCGGCGCACGATTTAACGTCGCGACACTATGCAAGTCCTTGGGTAACTCGGACTTCTTGAGCCCAGAGATCCATAAGCTTTATTTCTTCGCTTCTCCCAGATATGCTTTTACCGTTGGCCAGTTAACTTTAAAGAGATTTCCTTCATGATTTTCAGTTCAATTTCCCCATGGGAGAATACTTGAACCACTCAAAAGGTCAAACCATTTAGACTTCCAACTTTCCAAGAAACAAATGAAGTTAGATATGAATAGGAACACAATATCACCCGGTATGAATTCTCTCTTCTCAATCTTAGGTCATCTTGAATTTTCATCCTTAGTTTGTAAATTTCCGAACTCTCATAGGCTTTCAACCTAAATTCATCAAGCATTTGTGATCAAGCCTCATGTTTTCCATTTCGTTCCAATCCAATTCGGTTTCTTGAGCGCCCTTCGTAGCTTTGTGCCCGAGCTCAGCGGAAAGATGACATTCTTTTACATACACAAGCTGATATGGAGACATACCTATTGGAGTCTTGAATGCAATCTGATAAGAATCATCTAGCTTTCTTTCCCCATCTGTCCGGTTCGCATTCCACAGTCTTCGCCAAAATAGTCTTTATCTCGGTTCATGACTTGACTTGCCCATTGAAGTTTGCGGATGATAGGGTGTTGCAAACTGTGTTTTACCTATATTTCTCCAATAAAGAGCAAAACAACCAGTTATAGAAGTGCGAACCCCCATCACTAATGATAGCTTTGAAGTCTTGAATCTAGCAAATATATTCCTCTTCAAGAATGTTGTGGCCTTTCTTCCTTCATTATTTGGAAGCATAACTGCTTCAGCCCATTTTCGAAACATAGTCAACAACAGCTAGTATGTCTTTATCTGTTTGAGCTTACAAATGGGCCTATGAAATCAAAGCCCCGATACATCAAATAGCTCAATTACCAGGATGGAAGTAAGAGAAGGCTCATGCCTCCTTGCCTTTAACATGCATCACATGCCTTTGCCAAATCATGCGTATCCTAGTGAATGGTTGGCCAATAATACCCACATTGTAGAATTTTGTGGGGGGTTTGTACGCATCATTGTGGTGGCCTCCAATAGGGGATGGGTGGTAGGCCTCCAATATACTCAACATCTCTACCTCTGCGGAACACATCTTGAATCCCATCAGAACATATGCAAAATAAGTAGGGCTCATCCTTGAAAAACTTCTACCACGTCGGACATAAACTTCTTATATTTGGTGAAAAGATAAGTGCTCTAGGTACAACATCGCTCACTAGATAATTAGCAAAGTCTACAAACCATGGGATGAGATCTGTGAGGCGCTAAAATGCAGCATGCAGGGAATGTATCATCAATTTCATGCTCATCCTGAAGTGATGCATCGGGTTCAATCTAGATAAGTGATCGGCCACGATTTTCGGTCGCTGGTCTTTTACTTGAACTCCAACTCTTGTAGCGGCGAAATGTTACACCTCGTAAATTTTTAACATGTAGATGGCCTATTCGCATGTTGGTTAAGAGTTTTAGAATGCCATACATGCTAGAAAAGGCCGGGAGAAGATGTTACAAGCGCCAAGTCGGCGTCGCGAGAAAAATGCGACATAAATCGCATTCAGGAATGCGACTTATAAATCGCCATTCCATGAATGCGACTTGGAGATCCCAACTATATTGAGCCTCCACTTCGGTTTTAAAGTTACATTTCATATAATTTCCGGTAAAAGGTCGAGGGAAAGCAGAGGAGATGAGGTTTCTTGATAATTTCTTTCCGATTACGCGAGTTAAACGCGGTCCAAACTCGTATTAATCTCAGAGATACGAGGTATTTAGCGGCAAGGAGCATTCCTAAGGATTTAGGTTCGTGAAATTCAGTAGGCAAATCGTCGTGCTACCGAGCTAAGGTAAGTGGAATTGCTCCAAATTAGTGTCCATATACTCCTAGCCTTAAAGTGAATATTTCTCCCTTCTGGACTTTCGAGAAATAGCGAGTTTTCGGCGGATTTTGATAACCCAAAGTTTGGGCTATATATATCGAAAGTGATGTTTTCTTAGGAATATTAGTGTATTTAGTTCTAAATTGATATATATATATATATATAAATGAATGCGGTTAGGAGAAATAGCAAAAGTGCGGCGAACTCGCAGGTTAGTCGGAAGCCGAAGCGAAGGTATGTAAAAGCTAATTCCTTCGGCAAGTTAGTAATCTAGCATAGTAAATAGCATGAAATATAGAAGAAAGAATTCATAAGTCAGAGGTGAGTCCGGTATGAGTTTAACAACGTGTTTTTGAATTTAGCAAGCATGTTTATAATATTATGATATATGTTCAGAATAAAAGTTAGTAAAGCCAATATCGGAGCAGTCGAGATAATATCTAGATACGGTATAGTTAGGCAGTCGAGATAATATCTCGAGATACGTATAGCGGTGTGATCGGATGATATCCCCGGATACGGTATAATTCGATTATGAGAATCGGTATAACACAAAAAGAGTTCGGAATAAGAAATGAGAATACATATAGTATTTTCGGTTCAAACATACTTCTTTATATGTGATTATTATTTGTTGAGACTGTTTGTTATGAGGCACCCCTTTAGTCCTCGCTGGCCTTGGGTTGGTAATTGTCGACCCACCGTGAGGTGGGGATACGTCACTCAAGGTGTGGCATGTTATTAGCCGATAGGATGAAGATGGGATGGAGCATTCCCCATCGGGGCGATCAACATAGAAGTCTGATTTACCCTATTGTGCGCTTGCGCCGGGGGGCAGTGCAGAGATACGGACACGATTACAGGTTTGCAGTTACGGTCACGGGAGCTCAGGGCCTCGGACCATGATTATTTATGCTCCCGAAGGCCATGGCAGGCGGAGACACAGGGGCGATGAGGTGCTCGTAGTTAGTAGACGAGTGGAGTGATTTATTTTTGGATGGTTTTGGCTAGGGTAGGGGTATATAGATTGTTTGTTGGTTGGCACCTTGGCTTATGAAATTTGGTATTGGTCCTTGCTTGTTATATATATGTATATATATGTTATTTATTGGCTAATAGACGAATCGCACGTCGACGGGTATGCTCCTACCTTGTGCCAAAATGCAAGAAGCACATTTGATTCTTCTCCAAGTTCGAGCAGTTTGAGATATCTTCCTCTTTTATTTGAGTTTCTAGTTATGATATTTTATATTCGGTTATGATCGATTTATTTTGCATGCACTCGGTACCGGTGAGTACTGACACCCATTTGGGGCGCTGCATTACTTACTGCGAGTACTCGTAGACGAGGCCCGTCCTGCGCGGTTCTGACTAGCTCGCCCAGAGTTATGGCTCCTGTCATCAGGAGCTTGATATTCGAAGGTGTAGTTCATTTTCTTTTGTTGTATAATACGGGTAGGTCGAGTCTGTCAGGCCATCTTATCGGTATTCTTAGAGGCATGTAGATTGTGTATATATATCTCCACAGCCAGTTGTAGTTGTGCGGTCGTATGGGGCGTGCGTTTGTTTAAATTTGTTTAGTGTTGTTGTTGTTTTGGGTTTTTGTGTGGGGGTAGTATTCGAGATAGTAGTGGTGACCTTCTTGGGTCACGTAGATGTTCGATATTCATTATATTGAGTTAGAGATAACTAGACGGCATGGTGGCCTTGTCGGTAGCATAAGTTTCCTATATGAGAATTATTCAGTTGGGCGATGTTACGGTGCAATTGGCTATAGGCCCAATCGGTAATTTGTATTTACAGCCGTTATATGGCCGATTGATTTCGCAGATACGAGATAGAGCCAGCCCGGGAACCGGATGTGCTTAGGCACGATAGTCCTAGCAGTCGAGTCCTAATAGAGGCACGAGGTGCAGTCATACTCCCAAGGCGGGGGCATGACAAAGAAACTTGGTATCGGAAGCGAGGTCGTGTTCGGGTCTGGCCAGTGCTAAGTAGAGTGCTTATCATGGATGTGTTGTGCACCACATACTATGGCGGAGAGTTTTGCCAAGGCATGATAGGATGGTTACTCTTTCTTCTCATTCGGTATTGCTATAGAGTGGTACGGTATAGGGTTGAGTCCTAAAACTTACCATATTCTTTGAATACGAGATACAAGTCGGATCAACGATATCCTATCCCGGGCGAAGATCGGATATAGCAACGAGGAGAGGGCACTAGCCGGTTACAAAGGTAATTACGGCGGGGAGGAGGTATTAGAGACCTCCCAATGTGAACCTTTATCGGTACCATCCCGGTATATGTCGATAACTTCCGGAATAGGAAGTCATAAGCATAACGTATAAATGAGTTGATTTATTTGTTAGATATATAAGATCAGATTAAGATAATAGACAATATTAGATTATCATATAAGTGTGAGAAAGAGAGAGAAATGTAGTATTCCACGCCCTCCGTCCTTTCGGATGTGGTATAGTTCCATGTCTTCGTTTCGTTGCGGTAAGAAAAAGCCATTCCTACCCTCGGTTTGATCCCGGTATAGCGAAAGGGCATAAGGATTGAGGGCGATGTTGCCCCAAAGTAGGCGATAAGTGAAGGTGGATTGGTTGATTCGAGAAAGTGTTAAGAGAGTAAGGAGCTCTTATGATCATGTAAGTTATTGCAGGCCTTCCACGATAATAAGTGAGAAGAGCAAGTAAGATTACTAAGCTTACTTGGAAGTGGGCGTAGGAGATCAGTCGATGATGGACTTCCGGTAAGAGTCAAGTTCAAGTCGGAAGAAATTTGAATCAGTCATAGCATGCTAACGACGGCGGGGTATGTCTTCAAGATGATAGTTATAACCTTAGGCGCCGATATCAGAGACGGGGATATTAAATGAATAAGAGAATGCAGGCCAGTTCTAATCTAGTGTGGCCCGGAGACAGGTCCAACGGGCGGGTCACGGGCCTTGTATAATTCAAGTAAGGCCCAAAGGTTAGGATGTTCACCACGTTGGAAAGTGGCGGGGAATTTCAAATAGTAGATCATGGCTAAAGTGCATGTGTGTGTTGCTTTAGGAATGGGACGAAAATCAATGAAATGGTATGAGAGGGCAGAGATATCATTAAGCGCAAGCCGATATATCATGTGCGGTATGGAAATTATTAAAGTATGTCGAGATTAGTATTACTACAAAAAGAATTGGTATGTATTGTACGTAGTTGTTGATATATATATATATATATATACGAGATATCGAATATCTTTGTGAGTAGGCTGGCCATGGGGATTCTGATCCGCACTTGAGATTACAGTTATTTCTTAGGAAATATATCACAGTTATGCTACGAGACCCCTTGCCAAAAAAAAGGGGGCAGTTAAGTGTGATTCACATATGAAGCCATAGAAACTTTCTACCGGTTCTCGAGTTTATTTAGTTAGGACTTATATGCTTGTTTCCGAGATCTAGGCTTGAGCTCCACGGGAGGTTAGTAGCCTGGGTTAGGAGGTTGGTGATACGAGTACGGTTAGATGGTCTAACGACCGGCTGGCGCTGTGTTAGCGAGGAAGCATCCCTAAAGATCGGTAACATTATCGCATGTGCCGGAGACGAGTGAGGCCAGGAATAGGCATACTTCGGAGGTTAGCAATACCAGAATTTTTCCAGTATGTTAGCGGTGGTACATCTTGACCTTGTAGGTGAGAATTGGCCTTAGTCAATCTAGCGGTTATTATGTGGAACACCCTTAAGTCGGCCGGCCCGTCCTAGTCGAGACAAGCGGTAGAGTACCCCAAGAAAAGGGTCCACATCGGTAGTCGAGTGATGGATTAGTACCCCAGCTGGTTCTCGTAAGATATTCGAATACAGAGTCTAGGAGAAGGCCGAGTCTTTACGGGATTGCTCATAGGCGAAATTTCCCAAGGAACAATAGTATGAATGCGAGTGGATACGAAC
The DNA here is from genome assembly GCA_018107945.1 of Datura stramonium. Lineage (NCBI taxonomy): Eukaryota > Viridiplantae > Streptophyta > Magnoliopsida > Solanales > Solanaceae > Datura > Datura stramonium. The sequence continues at coordinate 26,381 of JACEIK010007118.1, forward strand.
CGGGCATAAGGAAGTGGTAGGAGCTTTGCTGTACCGGTATGTCTACTATGACAAAGAGATCGGTAGGTTCCTATAAAGATCAGGAATGGATCGCTTGAGAGTAAATCGGACTAAGCACAACTCTAAAATTGTTCAATTAAGAGAACAAAAGCAGGTTAGTTGTCCACAACCTGTAGTTATGCATGAGTTGGTCATATCAGAGTAGGACATTTGGAAGTATCGTTAGACTCTTTGCGGCATTCGGGTCATTCAACCCCGGCTATTTAGTTATGCAAGGTTATTCGACCCAGTTGGCGTAGAGATCATGATCATTGCTCGGGATCCTCTACGATCGAATCTGTTGGACATGGTGTGCGAGACGGTCATTCGGGTTATCCCGGCCAACAAGTATTAGCCTTAGCATGCGGCCAAAAGGCCGGATAAGCTCTAGGCATGCAGTGAATTACTGGCGATTTCTAGGCATAATAGGCGGTATGGCCCGAGTCAATTATATGCCAAGTTCTCTAAATGTGAATATTACGTATCCAATCAAGAAGAGCCAATGTAGTAACAAACACCCTTAGCCATAAATCTATGGGGAGTTTGTCCCCCTTAGCGAAACGTGGGGAATTAACAGAAAATACCAATTAGTCGGTTTAGCGTTCGTGTAGCAGCTTCGAGAGGACAACATAGCGGTAATTCGAGAGCCACTGTGTCGTCATTATTTGTGGAGGTAAAGAACGGCAATGAAGATCTGACCTGTGGTTTAGTTTAAGGATAGAATTCGACGAGGAAAAGCGCCGGATTTTCGGGTAACTAAGGATGAGTCTTTGCGATGTAAGGTACGCCTGCAGTGTTCTAGATATTTTAAGGCTCATTCTTGATTATGAGTGAGGTACATTACGCCGCTATTCTCTCACACCCGGGCGCGTGAAAATGTACCACGATATCGAGATCTGGTGGCGGTATGAAAAGGAAATAAGCCGCAGAATTTGTAGCCCGGTGTTCTAGCGCCCAGCAAGTAAAGCGGAACACGAAGCCGGGAGGATTTGACTCGGGACATAGCTATGCCTCTCTCTGGAAATGGAAGCGTAAGCATGGAATTTGTAGCGAGGATTACCTAGTACCGGGCATAGACATGATTCCATTTGGGTAATAGTTGACAATTTGACAAAATCGGCCCATTTTCTTCTAAGTGAAGCTACTTTCTACGCAAGATTTATCTTTGGTGTATATAAAATAGTTAGATTACATGGTGTTCGGTATCTATTATCTCGCCAGAGGAGCCTGATTCTGACTAGATTTTGTGAGTCATTTCGAGAAGATGCAGGAACAAGTTAATTTGAGCACGACATTCCACCCTCGGAGCGGATGGACAGTGAGCCTTCATTCAGACACTCGAGATATGCTACGAGCGTGTGTGCTAGATTTTAGGTAAATTTGGGACGGCGTACACGCCCTTAATTGAGTTTGCTTATAATAATAGTTATCACTCGGCTATCGAGATGGCGCCCTTTGAGGCTTGTAGGCGAAAATGCGGATCGGCCCGGTTGGGCAGTTTGAAGTGGGAGAGTCGGCGTTGATTGGGCCAAACATCATTCAAGTCGAGAGGAGAGGTAAAGATTATCATAGAATGCTGCGAGCGCACGAACGCCGAAAATCATATGCGATGTACGGCACGAGACACGGAATTTGATGTGAATGGCCCAGGTATTTCGAAGGTATCTCAGATGAAAGGGGTGATGAGATATTGGTAAGAGGTAAGCTCGGTCAGGTTCGTTGGGCCTTGCTCAGTTCGTCGAAGGATAGGCCAAGTGGCATATGAGTTGAACTTGCCTCCAGAATTAGAATCTATTCATCCAGTTTTTCACGTATCTATGCTAAGGAAATGCATTGGAGACCTATAGGCTGATCCCGATCCGGAGATGTCCGAGGTTACGGAAGAAGGCGCCTATGAAAGAGGTTCAGTATTATCTTGAAACCCAGGAACATATTCGTAGATTGAGAACCAAAGATATTGCGTATGTCAAGGAAATCTTTGTGGCGTAACAGAGGCAGGAGATGACTTGGAAGGCGAGAGGAAGATATGAAAACCGAGATATCCTCACTTATTTCAAGACTAGTCGGTCGAGGTATGTTAGTATTGTTATTTTATACGGTGCCTTATAGTATATGTATAAATGAGATATTCGATTCCAATCTTTCATGTGATGAATACTATCGTATTGTGTGGAGTACTGTATTGGACCTTTACGCATTCCAGGTTTTGGGATAGTCCATATTACGGAAACTTCTGCCAAAATTTTTCTAGAAATAAGTTGAGTAAGTTGGGAATTCCTATAGATAGAAGTTTATATTTGAGGACGAATGTTCTTGGGGTGGAGAGAATGTTACACCCCATAGAATTCTTGGTATGTAGGCCTATTCGCATGTTGGTTAAGAGTTTTAGAATGCCATGTACTAGAAAGACCCGAGGAAAGATCGGACAAAGCGCCCAGTCGGCGCGTCGCAAGGCAAATCGACTTATAAATCGCATTCCATGAATGCGACTTATAGGTCCCAGCTATATAAGCTCCTCCACTTCGGTTTTAAAAAGTTACATTTCATATAATTTCCAGTAGGGTCGAGGGAAAACGGAGGGAGACGAGGTTTCTTGATAATTTCCTTAGATTACAGATCAAACACGGTCAAAACTGAATTAATCTCGAATCTGAGGTATTTTAGCGGCAAGGAGCATTCCTACGGATTTGGTTTTGTGAAATTTGGTAGGCAAATGTCGTGCTGCGGAGCTAAGGTAAGTGGAATTGCTCAAATTAGTATCAATATACTCGCTTTGCCTTAAAATGAGTATTTCTCCCTTAAGACACAGAAGTACGCGAGTTTTCGACCGTTTTTCGATAAGCCATAGTTTGGGGCTATATATATATCGAAAGTGATGTTTTCTTCGAAAATTAGTATATTTAGTTCTAATTGATATATGAATGCGGTTGGGAGAAATAGTAAATCTTTTAGTAGAACTACACCGGTTAGTCGAAAACTTTGAAGCGAAGGTATGTAAAGCTAATTCCATCGGCAAGTTAGTAATCCGGTCTGGTAAATAGCGTGAAATATAAAGAAAATTCGGAAGTCAAGAGGTGAGTCAGTGGGTTTAGCAATCGTGTTTTTGAATTTACCAAGCATGTTTTATAATATTATGATATATGCTCGAGAATAAAAGTTGATAAAGTAATATCGAACAGTCCCGGATAATATCCCGGATACGGTATAGTCGAGACAATCGGATAATATCTCGGATACGAGTATAGCAGACGACCGAGATGATATCCCCGAGATACGGTATAATTCGGTATAACACGAGAAAGAGTTCGAATGAAATTAGAATAGAGATAGTATTTTTAGTTTCAAATATGCTTGCTTTCTATGTGATTATTGTTTGTTGAGACACATTTTGTTTTTATGAGGGCACCCTTTGAGCATCACTCAGCCACAGGTTGTGGTATGTCTGACCACCGTGAGGGTGGGGATACGTCACTCAGGAGTGGCATGCGTCACGCTTGATAGGGCGAAGATGAGATGGAGCATTCCCATATGAGGCTAATCGGCATAGCATTACGGTTTACCACTGTCATGCGCTTCGCCCGGGGGACCGAGATTACCGAGATAAAGACACGATTCTGGTTCACAGTTAAAGTACGGGGAGTCCTCACAGGGCTCGGACCTGATTATTTATATCGAAGGGCATAGCCGTGCAGGAGACGGGGGCGGTAGAGGTGCTCGTAGTTAATAGACGAGTGGAGTGATTTATTTTTTGATGGTTTTTGACGTAGGGGTATATAGATTGTTTATTGGTTGGCACCTTGGAAACATGGGGTCTGGTATTGGTCCTTGCTTGTTATATATATGTATATATATGTTATTTATTAGCTAATAGACAGCGAGATCGCCACGTCGATAGGTATGCTCTGCCTTATTCTCGATGCAGAAAAGCACATTTGAGATTCTATCGGTTCGAGACAGTTTCGAATATCTTCTACATTCGAGTTTCTAGTTATGATGTTTATATTCGATTATGATCAGTTTTCTTTGCATACTCGGTACCGGTGGTACGCGCGTTTAAGTCTTTGCATTACTTGCACGAGTACTCATAGATGAGAGCCGATCCTCGTGTTTCCATCCAACTCATAGAGTCATCGGCTCTGTCATCCAGGAGCTTGATATTTAGAGTGTAGTTCATTTTCTTTTGTTGTATAATACGGGTAGGTCGGGGCCTGTCCACGGCCATCTTATCAGTATTCTTAGAGGCTTGCGATTGTGTATATATATCTCCTGTGGTTAGTTGTCTTGGGTCGTGTGGGGCCCATGCGTTTGTTTGTTTATTTGTTTAGTGTTGTTGATTGTGTTGGTTGTAGGGCCGTATTCGGATAGTAGTGGTGACACTTAGGTCACGTAGATGTTGATATTCATTATATTGAGTTAGAGATAACTAAGACAGCATGGTGGCCTTGTCGGCCCGCATAGGTTTCCTATATGAGAATTATTACGGTTGGGTGATGTTATGTATAGGTGGCTATAGGCCCCGATCGGCGGAGAGCTATATTCTGGCTTAGATTATATAGCAGGTGATTTCATGAATGCGATTAGAGCAAGCCCGGGCACCGAGATGTGCTTAGCGCTGTGTCCCAGCAATCCCGGGTCCTAATAGGAGCACCGGAGTGCAGTCATACCCCAAGGCGGGCGTGACAGAAACCATCGATCAGCCGTAGCTTGGAATCCTTCTTTGCCATCGGATATCTCAAGGTTGCATGGTCGGTGTGGACTATCACACCTTAGTTCAAGCAAGTATGCCCAAAACTTCTCAAATGCAAAAAAATATAGCCAACAACTCCTTTTACGTCACGGTATAATTTTTTCTAAGTTGCATTTAGGGCCTTGGTAGCATAATAAATCGAATGGAAAATATTTTCATGCCTTTGACTCAACACAGCACCTATGGCCACACAACTAGCATCACACATGACCTTAAAAGTCAAAGACCAATCGGAGTGCCACTATAATGGGAGACGATGGTCAATCTCTCTTTAAGGCATTAAAACGCCTTCACACATGCCTCGCGAAAAGAAAACTTCATCTCTTTCTCAAACGGTTTACCTGAGATGTACAATCTTGAGAAGTCCTTGATGAACTTTCTATAAAACCCTACATGACCTAGAAAACTTGGCGAACACCTTTACGGAAATTGGGGGTGGTAAGCGACATCGCATCAAGCTTAGCTCTATCCACCTCAATACCCTTACCGAAATCACGTGGTCGAGCATTATACCTTCCTTGACTATGAAATGACACTTTTTCGATTAAGCACCAAGTTGGTCTCTTCCACATCTTTGCGGCTGCCTCGAATGAGCCAAAAAATCTTTGAATAAATCATCCACCACCAAAATCATCCACAAAGGGCTTGATGATGTCTTCTACCATGTGAAAAAATGTGGACATCATACAATCTTTGAAAAGTGGCGGGTGCATTACATAACACGACGACATCCTAAAAGAAAATGTACCATAAAGGGCAAGTGAACATGGTCTTTCTCTTGGTCTTCGAGGTCTATATAAATTTGATTGTACCTAGATAATCATCGGAGGAAAAGAGTACCATCCTGCACTGTAAGTGTATGCAACATATGGTCCATGAATGGCATCGAAAGTGATCTTTTTCGTCCAACGGTTCAACTTCCTGTATTCCATGCATACTCTCCAACCGATGGCGGGTCTTGGGGAATGAGCTCATTGTTAGCATTTGGGACCACCATGATTCCTCCCTTTTGGGTACACGTTGGGTGGACTCACCTATTTGTTGTACAGTGGATAAACCACACTGCATCCAACCACTTGATGATGTCCTTCATGAACACCACTTTCATAGGTGGGTTCAACCTACAACGATGCTCAATACTCGGAATACAATGAGCTCTAGGCTGGATCTTGTGAGTGCAAATACCGGCGAGGATTCCAATAATATCGCAATGGTCCACCCAATAGCTTTTATATCTCTTTGAAATGGAGACCAAAGCCTCCACTTGCCATTCAAATCAAATTTGCAACAATGGCCAGATAAAGTAATTCACAGGCTCCCAAAAATACATCTTGCAAATAGGATAAAGTGCTTTGAGCTCCAATACCCAGGCTCCTCAATAGATGGCTTGTTTGGTGGGGTCACCAATTCTTCGTCTAGATCCCGATCTTCTTGGGAGCATAAGTGTATGACCACATGCCAGAAAGTGCATTAACAATCTTCTCACCCCCATAGATCTCTCGGCACCAACATCTATCAAAGCTGGCTGCTAACTCATCTAGAATCAAAAACTCTTCAATGGGTACAATTGGGAACTCGGGTTCCACAACATCAGTGTTGAGACCACCTCATATCATTTGGTTGTTTCATGGATCTGCATACATTGAATGTCCCTTCCTCAATTACTCAACGAGAATTTGAGCTATCCGGTCTCCTATCACAAAGAGTACGTCGATGGTGAGGAATGGTCACCCAAGATAATAGGGACCTCCAAATCAGCCTCCTGAGTCTAGAATGACAAAATTAGCCGAAATATAAAGGACTCTACCTTCGCTAAAACATCATAGAGAATTCCCCTTAGGATTTTTTTCAATGCAGCGACCATCAAAGCGTATTGCTTAGTCATTTTGCAGGGCTCCATTGCTTGTGCAGCATGGAATCAAATTAATAGCCAGCACGAAGATCACATAATGCCTTAGAAAAGTAAAGGCTCCAATAGTGCTGATATGGTAGATACTACGGGGTCCTCCTTTTTTGAACAAGAGAACGAGATGCTATTGCACTACAATGGTGCAAATTGTCTGCAGGTTCAAAACTCACGGTCCTCTTTCTATTGACAAGGTCCTTCATGAATTTGGCATGGCGAGCATGCAACTCAGGTGCCTCGACTAATGGGATGTTCATGAATAATTTCTTCAACATGGAAATGAACTTGTGATACTTCCCATCTGCGACCTTTTCTTCAACCAGCACATGGAAAAGGAGGAGGTCTAAGGATCGGTGTTTGAGCTTTATTGTGTCTCCTTCTCCTTGCTATTGCTAGATCCATGCTCCTTTGCGTTACTAGGGCGGTATTTACCATGAATATTCAACCAAAATTGGATCCTCGGAATGCTGCTATCCTGTCATCATTAATCGATACTAGCTCTTCTGTTTCATCAATCCTGATCGGCCTCGGAGGATCAAGCTGTCACCTTCCCACTCCCTAGTAGTGACCAGGTCACGTGTGCATTATTTTAGGATTTTTGCTTGTATTCTTAGGAAGTGTGCCTTTACATATACGATTAATTTCAATAGACATCGACTTGGCTTAACTCGATCTAGCAATAGCAGCGACATGTGATTCAACCTTTTGATTCATACCGAAAATATCGACATAGAGCCCCTTAAAATGGCTATCTGTTGTCTCCATCACGCTTAAGTACCTTGAATGACATGTCTTCAACCCTTGAACCACTAGAATCGCTCACGGTTCCTTGGAGGAACATACGGACCTTCTATCATTCTTGTACTCCTCGCGAATTCTTCCGAGTCTCCATTGTATACGTATTGGCCTCGGTTGGCAATTGTTATCCTTGTAATAGTTGGAGGCCCAGTTTTCCCTTGACCTTGACGCCAAGAGTCTTGTTAGACCCTTGGGTGTTGAGGTAGAAACTTGCCCTTTGATCATTCGAGATAGTTAGCTTCCTCCTCGGATTCAAATTCACCTCTATCATTCTCGGGGCCTCACCGCCAGAACCTGGCATTAACTTTCTCGCTCTGGATCCCATGAGATGCTTATGGAGAAACCCTATTATCCTCTTTATCAGTAATGTCTTGATCTCTTTCTTCATCCTTTCTTCTATGTTCTGTGAACATACATACCGCATAAGAACCCAGTGAAATCTCCAGGCTCTCTTGTGTGCCATGTGCGGTTGGTTTTGGTGATTACAGTCGGCTAACTCGGTAGCTTCACATAAATTGCTTGACTCATAAAAGGTTCTGCCAGAGATGGTATTAGCCACCTCCTTGGTGTTAGCATTCAGAGACCTATAGAAGATCTCCAACAATATATCATACGGAATCACGTGGTTGGGCACCCTTTTGAGCATCTTGTTGAGAAATGCAACCATGTCTTGTGAAGTGCCTCGAATTCAACTTCTGAAGTTATATATCTCGTCTTTCAAGCTTGCAATGCTTTTGAAGGTGGGAAAAATCTTTCAAGAAAAGCTCTCACAAAGATCCACCCATGTAGTGATAGAATCATTTGAGCTGGAGTCAACCACATCATTGCCTCACTCCTAATGAAAGGGAGATAAACTTATTCGATTGCATCTGGCTCACTCTGGTTGTTGCCCATGCCTTACGAGATACCCATAAAAAACTTGTCAAGTAAGTATGGGCATCATCGGTTGCACTTGACCCACAAATATTCTCTTCGAGGTTAGCGGTTGGATTATAGCAGCAGTAATGTCGACTTTGCCCCAACGAGGCAAAGGGGGAGGGACAATAGATCCAGTGGCCGGCTTTTCTATATCGGCATCATCATCCTCATGAAATACCGGTGTCTCACATTACGGACCCCACATGCCTTCTAGCTCGCTCTACTTCGGTAGATATACATTACTCTTACGCAGCCTAGCTAACTCACAATCTCTGGCAGGATTTGTTCCTCGGCCAACATTCTCGTTGTGTCATGGTCCATTGTCTCGGTTCTTGTATATTTAGCCATTCTTCTTAGGTTCCTTAATGTACGCAAGTTCGTGATCGATTTGAACTGAGGATTTTCCTTGGCTCCTAATGCGGTATTGCACGAACCTAAGACACATTAAAAACAAAAACAACAAAGAAAATAAAAGGAAATAAGAACAAACATTAAAGCAAACACAATTAACAAAAGCATGGCCAGTATTCCCTAGGCAACGGCCGTATTTGATATCGCCCAAATTACACCTCGCAATTGAGATATAAAGCGGTCGATGTCAAATATAGAGAATCCACCGAAGGTTGAGGTCGATCCACAGGGAATATAGAAAGAACTTGAGTTAATGTGAATAGCTATTACTATCGGATAACTTATTTCCTATGGGGGAAAGAAATAAAATACTAAACAAGAGTAAAAACTACTAAATGCTTAAGTCAAATTCGGTTGTATTCAATCAACAAATTGACTAGAAGTTGTGTTCCCACATACTTCATAACCACGAAGGCTTACACTAGTGATCTAATGCAGTGTTTAACATGTAATATCGACAAGTTAGGTTCACCTAAATGGTTGGTCCCCTATCTAGATAATTATCACCATGGCTTAGTGCAGTATCACAGTGTATGCTTACTTGACCCTTACCCTTAATATCGTATTAGCTATCCTGGACAAGTTCAAATTTATTAGATGAGGGTTGATAGCCTCAAATCTTTATTGTTAATCCCTTTTCCATTCAATACTCCCTTGATCCAGGTAAGTAGAATAAGGCCAAGTTCCAACGTTTGCAGCCGTTAAGAAATAATTAAAACGAAGGGAAAAACAATACATGCATTAAATCCCATTCAAGAATCATTAAGTGTATCACCTATGTGTGTTAATTCATCATAGTTCCCACAACCCTAGTTATAGGTGCCTTCTCATGTTTTGATAGTCACAATCACAAACCATTTAGATGAACCTAACTTGTCGATATTGCATGTCGATGTGCGTATCGATATTGCATGTCGATGTGCATGTTAATATTCAATAAATCATAATTGCAGCTTACAAAAATTAGTAGAATAAATCCAAGTAAATTGAATATAACTCCAAACATGATGGTCGCTCAATGTTGATTCCCAAAATCCAGAGAACAAAATTGTAAACTTTGTTTCTTGATCAGAAACGATTGTTAAAAACACTAGAATTCACGTGAAAGTTGGTAAAAATAGCTGCGTACAAAAAAATAAACCTAAAAGTTGTATTTATAGTTCGAAATAAATCTTCTCTAACTAAATATGGATTCTACGTGGCGGGGGTAACGGGCCAAAGTAAGCGACTCGTTAGGTCTCCCAACGAGTCATATGTCTAAATAATCAGTCCTCGGTAATAGGCCCGAGTTGTGATAGCGGGTCACCTAACGGCTCGTCGTGGGTGCAGGGCACGAGTCGTTGGGCCCTCTCTCGTAAGCCTTGAGTCAACAAACTTCCAGTGCACCTGACGATTCATCTAGTGCTCTCGGCTTGAGTTGTCTCAACACACGATGACTCATTAGACACATTGTTGCCTTCCTTTGGATTTTCTTGCAAATTTCTCTTCTCGGTTTTATTAGTTTGGATTAGGCTCGTTACCAGGCGTAATGAGTCATGCCTTCAATAGTTGAGTGCCTTTACATTTCCTTCTTCATCTACCTTTAATTTCTTCCCACGACTCTAGGCACGAGTCGTTCCTTGGAACCGACGACTCGTGGCGTGCAGCAACCTTTGGGTCGGTCAGCACCCCACGCCTTACTTAGCCTATTTCCCATTTTGGAATTGTTTTACTGCAATATTCAACATAAATGCATCATACCTATATAAACATACCTGGAATGTGCATAATTGTTTGGTTTTAAGCATCGAAAGTCTTAGTAAGAGTATGGCACATTAGAGCCTCATTGCCCCGATCCATGTGAAAGGAGTGCCATGAAAACGCATCTTGTAATCCAAAGTAATCCAAGCAGTTAATAAAATCAAGGTTATTTACAAAAATAAAGGCCTACCTCCTTTCTTTTCATCAAGGGACCAAGTAATGATATTGAAGTCCTTTATTATCCACCAAGGACAATTAATCATCCTAGATAGATTTTCTATGTCATTCCACAAGTTAATCCTAATATTAGGATCACATTTAGTATAAACAACCATGATGTACACACGATCGATATCCAAAATATCTTTTATACAAGTTGTAACACAAGCGATCCTTTGTTAGCAACAATATTGACATCAAAAGCAATCATTCCAAAACAACCAAGTTTTATAATTAATATTACTAAAGCTTATCTATCCATGCGTGATATAATCTTATACTATCAGTAAGAGATTATCTATGTGAGGTCTTGAAGGACAAGTTCTCGAAGAGCAATAAAAGAGGTTTTGTAGTATTCTTAATCATTTTGAGCCTATCAAAAGCTCCCATGGTCCTAACACTTCTAATATTCCAAGAAAGTAAACTAATCATTATTAGCATCACTAGAGGGCTTTTTGTTGATCTTTTGAGCTCTAGTTTTTAGGGAGAAACTAGAAATTCATCAACACCTTGATTGTTGATACCTGCAGGAGATAGATTTCTGGCTATGGAAACTTTCTAGGTATTTGTTGATGTGAGAAGGCATGAATTAGACTCTTAGCATTCTTATCATCGACTTGGACTCCATTGGGTTCTTTCTCATCATCCATGCATTTATCATTTTTATCTTCTTTATCACTAAATTATTGTAGGGATTCATCAATGTCATCTTCTACTTCTCTTGTTGTAGCCCTGTTTGGAGGGATTTGAAAGCATTTCTAAAATCAATGGATATAGTACCCAGAGTAAGTTGTCACTTGACCTAATCCTCTATTATGAGCCTTTTTACTGTTACTTCATGAAACTTGGTTCCCTCTTGTTCCTATGAGGGTCTTTCACCGGCTTTATTACCCTCCCAATTATCTCTTTTGTTAGTATTCTTTGTGTAGGAGAAGTGGTAGGTAATTTTCGGTAGTAGTAACTTGTTCTTACACTCTGGGACATACTATATTTGATGGTAGTGGTGTCTTTTTGCCATCTTGTTTGTTCATAGCCCTTTGTTTCTTCTGATTTGTTGTTGTCCTTAGTGGCTTTATACACTTGTTTTCACTGTTTACTATGTTTGTGCTTTTGTATTTTCTTCCCTCTTCACGGGATTCGTTGGTGATCTCCTTTTCTTCTTTGTTAGTTTCGAACCTCCAATCCTTTGTTGGTGTTTTGTATCTTCTCTTTCCCTTTTTATTTATTTTCTCGGCATGTATATAGTCATGTATGGAGTGACCACGTGCTTGCATTGTAGACAATAATCGGGTTCCCTCATACTCAATGCTTTGCTAATAACCTCAATTGAGTTCACTTATTCATCTAGAATTCCTACCCCAGTAGAGTTAGGAAGGGGTCTTCTCAAATCTACCTCAACCCTAACCTTAGCTAGATGGGGTCGCGTTCGATTGTTTGTGGCTTGATCGATCTTTAGGGGAGTGCCTATTGTGCTCGATGCTCTGGGTTAACTAACCCAAGTCATGAAGATACCATAAGAGTTAAAGATAAGTGCCCAAATCGGGGATAAGGGGATTTCCTTGTCGGTAGAAAATTCGGCATCCACTTAAATATTCTCATAAGAAATCCTCAATGTTCATAATTTATTTTAAATAGAGGTTAGTGTAATCATCTTTGTAGGTAAAATCAATAAACACATATGCGCCAATCAAAAAACCTAATTTTTACCTACCATAAGCTGAAAATTGAGCTTTGAAATCTGTTTGAATTTTTTTTTCGGTAGGCCTTCTGCGCGAGAGAATTTGCCAACCGGGGTAAAGTCTACATTTATCTTTCATAACCCCATAATAATCGTTGGCTTTGAAGAAGATGGTAGATTTTCCCTTGAAGGTTTTCTTCTTTGCATAGCCCAGGAGTAGATGCTTGGCGGCATTAGAATGGTAGCAAGTTTTGCAACATAGTTTTCTAGGTGGTTTTTTTGGTAGAAGTCATTAGGTCGGTGGGATATCGGTCGCCAGCGTAGACCAGCGGCATCGACATAATCGACTTAACCGATAACTAGAGAGGAGTATTGACAAAGTTTTAAAGAGAAGGAGGACAATATCTATCTAAACGTCTTGGTCCAATCCACCTATTTGACTTCCACAAAGTACATGGGTTCAAACTCCGAAGAGATCTTTAAAGTATTCGTTCGTGATCTCCTTTTCGTGCTTTGTTAGTTTCTGAACCTTTAATCCTTTGTGGGTGTCTTGTATCTTCTCTTCCGTTTTCTTAATTTTTTTCCTTAGCATGTATACGAGTCATGCATGGAGTGATCGATGCTTGCTGTCCATTCAAAATGATAGAGTACCAATTGTGGATATGAACACCTGTAAATAAGGTTAATCGAGTTCACATTTTACTATAAATATTGTACTTTAAGTATTTAGTAATATTTGTATATGAAAATTTTTAATGTATTGAAAGAAGAGGAAGTGGTTAATTTAAAATATTGAGAAACCTAATTAATATACATATGCATAAATTAAATGGATTAAATAGTAAAAGGAACTACCTAATATATTTCCATTTGAGATCATATTAATGTCACGCCCCAGGAGTCTACACCACAGACGTAACCACCGCAGTACTTGAAACCACGGTGACCCCAAGGCAACCTGATTACATCATTCACTAGAATTATGAGTAAACATGCACAACAAAAAATTTGAAATAATATTGTAAAAACATTTATGAAAGACAAGTCTAAAAACATAAGGTTTAAAACATTTGAATAATGCGGTAATTACGAAAGAAAATCATATCTTGTACGAAAGCCATTGAGCGAGGAGTTGCGGGGACAAGCCCCGATAACTCGAAGTCTAACTAAAACTAAAAATAGTGAAGAAAGAAATAATGCCCCTCGGATGATAAGGACTCACACTTCACTCTTTGGTGGAGATACGGCTGCGGGCGACTAACGGTCTTTGAGTCGGAACTTCTTGTTTGAATCATGAGAAGTAATTACAACATAAAAGTATGCGTCGGTACTTTAGATATGCGAGTAAGTGGGAGAAAACATAACTAAATATAATTCACAATGACCCAGTATGACATGCAATGACCAATGAGTAGGCGAGCGGAACTGTTGAAGTAGCGAGGTGGTCAAAATGACCATTTTGTCGATGGTCGAGGCATGTCCCAAGTCAATGCGAGTCTAAGATACTAAGCTAAGGCGAGCTAAGGCGATAGAATTAAGCGAATTGGTAGCATTACGAGGCTGGACTAAATTGACTAGTGGGAGAGTCTACCTGCTTAGACATTTAACCACGTGAGCTAGACGTTGGAAGTCCCACAGTGCCACACCCCGTCGGAAGGATCAAAATACCTTGCCGGGGTATAAAGGCATGGGCCCAGGTGATCACAAAAGTCAGGGCTAATCGGGCGAAATGTCTTGCACCTAAGGCGCAGCATAGTTTTGGGAACACGGGTGCTTATTTGGAACCCCAATCCACTCGGTGCTAAGTCCTACTCCCGGAAAACCTAAGGCGAGCTACTAGGCTAATAGCTCGAAACTAAGGTCCAAGACTAGTTAGGGACATATAGCGAGAAATCACAGTGAGTCTTATCGGCCGGATACGAAATGGGCTTCTAGGCCCAGTGGGCTGCTTATGTAAGCCCCGTAGTCTGAAACAATCTATAAGGCGAATTGGGGTCTTAGGGATGGTCGAGCAATATAACTATAATTTCATGGCTAGTCTAATGGACAAAATAGCTATAATACGCATCGATTACGATAGGCGAGAGGCACCACTTATGCCTCGGAAAAGGCGAAGTGTGATCAATTGATAATTTTGAAATTTGATGAAAGATTCTATGTTCTAACTGGCTTGATCTCACCAGAGTTTAATAGAGAACTCAACTTATTCCAACAACACGCAAATTTCACCAATATATAAATCTCAAGAATTAAAGAAATCTCATCCAAACCAAGATTAAAATCATTCTTATCAATGGAATATTTTCTCACACCACGCACACACACACACACCTTCTTGTAAACCTTGAGAATAATAATAAAGTGCTAGGATATTCCAGCCCAAAACGTACTTTGCAAAATAGATGAAATTTAATACACAATAATCTTTACTCGAAAATTTAGGGCTATAAATCATCTTGGCAATAACATCAACTATTTACTTATAAATTAAAAGAAAATCATATGAGTAATAAACATGAATATTATCCCAGGTGAAATTAACGAAACCCAACATGAAACTTTATTCATATTCGAAAAACTCGGGGCTAAGGCGGTAGGGACACTATGGGAGGGTTTTGGGGGACACCGGGAAGGACAATTCCCTTGTTGAATTCCACATAAGCAAAATCCCCAGAAGAAGAAGAAGACTGTACATAAATAAGATGTCCTAGTCTTGCTTGGAGGGTTCTTGAGAGGAGAACGTTCGATCTTTTGAGCGAGAGTGAGGGAATGAGGAATGAACCGCTTTTCCCTCTAAAACATCGAAAATTAATACAAAAATGACACAGTTTAAATCTTGGGAGAGTAGGAAATTACTATGTAGCGCTTAGAAATTTCTTTGGGAAGCTGTCACGTGCCGTACGGGTGACCTAACGGATCGTGGTAGTGACCATGACTTATGGTCACTCCATGAGGTACTGCTTGCCTTAGATCACATTGGAGGTCACCCACGAGGACCCTAGCGAGTCGTGGTGTATGAACACGGCTCGTAGTCTGATAAGTGGACCACACTATCTCATTTTAGAGATTTAATGCTAAGTCGATGTGAGTCATAGCAGTAAATCGACACGAGATGACTGACTGGGTTTACCCACTCATCAAGTACATTGGTCAACTAAATATATTCCCAACTCGGGCATTAAAAGTGACTTAGCAGTGCGTGGTCGGTGACCATGACTCATCATGTTTCGTTGAGTACATTGTCTCCCCTCTTTAAATTATTAAGCCTCCCCTTCTCACGGCTCACACGACTAGTCGTGGGGCCCTTGCGGCTCGTTAGGTGGGTCGTCTGACTTTTACGCAACTTTTCCAGTTTTACGATTCGAGTCCCGGAATTGAGATTTTGAGTTTTAGAGCATTACAATATCTCCCCTTGTAAACATTCGTCCTTGAATGTTAGAAATCACAGAGACGAGAGAAAAATAGCAATCAAACTTTCACTCTTTTAACTCATTTAATTCCACAAGCGCCCGGAAATGACTACCTCGTTCAAAATACATAATTGAACTAAATTTACCACTCCTTGCATACATTCAAAAACATAAAAAGAGACTTGAACATCTAAGTAAATTCATGAAAACAAAATTTAGTTCTAGGGTCAATTAATATCTCAAGATGTGCTAGAGCCCGGTAGAGAACAGTCACTTGAGGGTATTTGGCCATCATATCTGCAGCGGCCTCGGCGTAGCTTCCTCAACATTGATTTCTCCATAAGACTTTGGCCCGAAGCTATTTCCTTGGTCCTTAGCTTATGCACCTGACAGTCGGATACGGGCCAGTGCCCTCCATATGAGAACTATCTTTTATTCCTACAACTGTCCAATGGCACAAGCGGGTTGAATCTCAGTGCACTTTAACAAAGTGACACATTGAAAAGCGGGTGGACAAGAAGTTTGCTGGATTCTGAAGGTAACTCATAGCTCATAGAGGCTACACTACGGAAATGCGTAAAAATCTATAAAGTCCCACATATCTCGGACTAATCTTTCCCTTGCCAAACCTCATCACCCCTTTCATGGGCAAAATTTTCAGGTATACCCAATCATCAATTACAAACTCCAACTCTCTTCTTCACACATCGGCATAAGATTTACGACGGCTGCATTGTTTTCCAGCCCTTCTCGGATGAAATTTGAACTTTTACATTGCCTCATGAATCGAGTCTAGCCCTATCGAGTAGTTTCCCCAACTTCGAACCACCCTAGAGATCACCTTCTACCATACAATGCTTCAAATGGGGCCATCTTGGATACTAGAATGGTTATCGGTTGTTGTCACGCAAGAAACTCGATAAGAGCGAGATGGTCATCCCAATTACCCTTAAAGTCGATCCGCACGCTCTTAGCATATCTTCTAGGGTTTGAATGGTTCAATCCACTTGCCCATCAGTACGTGGGTGGCTTGATCTTGGGTGACGAGTGCCTAGTCCCTTACGAAAGGACTTCCGTAATGGGAGGTGAGCTGGGTACCCTGTTTGAAATCATGGTCAATGGCACCCCATGAAGTCTAACCGACTTAGAATATAAAGTTTAGCATAGTCCTCAATTGAATTTGTGTGTTTTGGCCCAGGAGAATGTGCGACTTAGTCATCAGGTCTACTACTACCCAGTTGAATTAAATGCTGTAAATGATGCAGTAGACCAGTAATGAAAGTCCATGTTTACTTATTCCCACTTCGTGTGGGTATCTTGCAATATCTTTGGGTCATACCTCTGATTACATGGAGTTCTACCTTGATTCCTTTGGCGGTTGAGCACTTGGCTACAAATTCGGCAATGTCTTTTTTATGTCGTTCCACCCACATTAAATATCCGCAAATTGTGGTACATTTTGGTAGAACCCGGGAATTTGAATTGTGTATCTCAAGGCTTTGTGTGCCTCGGCTAGTATCTGGCTGTCTCAGCTCACCAACATCCGGTATACACAATTTGCCCTAGTAACAAGGCTGCATCTCCCCCTTGGGAGAAAGCCTCTTCTCCTTTTGGCTTGCTTCTTTAAATTTATGTAGAACTGGATCTTCATCTTATGCGGACTTAACTTCAACTACCAAGGATGAATACGACGCTTTGCATTACCACTCCACCTTGTTAAATCCACCAGTGCACCCCTACTTAGGGCTGCTTTGTGAACTTCTTTCGCTAGCTCCCTCTTATCCTCCTCAATATGACTACACTTCCCATAGACCATACGCCGGGCATCAGGCCATCACATTGGCCCTACCCAGGGTGATACAACACACTCGTGTCATAGCCTTTAGTAGCTCCAACCATAGTCTACGATGCGAGGTTTAGGTCCTTAAAATTTGAGACACATACTAAAAGCTCTTGTGATCCATGAACACATCCACGTGAGCCCCGTGCAAATGCTTGTGTCCATATTTTAATGTGAATACCACTGCATTGCCAACTCCAAGTCATGAGTTGGATAATTCTTCTCATGAACTTTGAGTTGTACCGGGAGCGTAGAGGCACATCACTTTACCTCGGCGCATGAACGCAGCCAAGTCCAACTGCAGAAGTATCATGATAAACATAACCATCTGATCCTTCTAGAAAGGTTAACATTGGACGTGGTAAGTCGAGTCTTCCAACTCCACAGAAACTTTTCTCACACTCGTCAGGCCATTGGAATTTCACAGCTATACAGGTTAACTTGGTCATAGGAGATGCTATGGAGAAACCTTCCATAAACCATAGAGTAATAACATGTAGCCCAAGAAGCTCCTAATTTCAATAGGAGAGGTAGATGCAGGCCAATCTTTCACCGCTGCAATCTTGTGAGGATTTTACTGTATCCCCTCACCTAAGACCACATGACCCGAAAGTCGCAATTTCAACGAGAATTCAAACTTGTTGAATTTGAAATACTGGAGATCTCTAAGGGTCTTTAATGCAAACCTTAGGTGATTGGAATGCTCTTCCTTATTTATGGAGTATACGAGAATGTCGTACATAAATGCAATGACGAACATATCCGAGATACTACTTGAAGACTGCATTCGCCCAGTCCCACCAAAAGGCTGAGGGCATCTGCAGCGAGTCCACCGCGGCTGCCCGCAGGCTCATAATGACCATGCAGAAATCGAATATTGTTTTGGTATATTTACACTCTTTGACCCTTGTAATGGTATCCTTACGAGATCGATCTTGGAGCTCTTGGATCCACGAAGTTGGTCAAATAGGTCATCAATTCTAGGTAGGGGATATCTATTCTTGGTTTATGACTTTGTTCGGGCGACGGTAGTCTATGCACATTACGAGGGTACTTTCTTTCGCATGAATATAACTGGAGCACCTGGGGAGATATGATGGTCTGATAAAACCCTTATCAAGAAGGTCTTTTATTTGCTCCTTCAACTCCTTAAGCTCGGGTGAGTCATCCTGTAAGGAGGGATGAAGATAAGTTTGAGTATTTGAGAGGAGATTTATTCGTAGTCTATTTCCGTTCGGGGGACTAAGGGAAAAGATCCTCAGAAAAACATCACGGGAACTGCGACTCACTAGGCCATTTGGATGGTTGGGGTCTTGGGGTTGGAGTCCTTGACCCAAACCATATGATATAGACATCCTTTGGAAATGAGTTTGTAGGTCTTAAGGTAGAAAATAAACCTGCCCTTAGGTCTTTGGCTGTTGCCCAGGCCATTATGAGTGGTTCATTCGAAAAATGAAACTTGACAATTCTAGTTCTACAATTGGGCGAGGCATAGAAGGAGTGTAACCAAACCATGCCAAGAATAAGGTCAAAGTCGTACATGTCTAACTCTACAAGATCGAGTTTAGAATAACTTTACTCGGGACTGAGGCCCAGGTAGTTTCTATACACAGCTGACTCTGGCGACTCGCGGTGGGATGGAGACTAAGAATGGATTACGAGAGGGACCTCTGGGCGATATTGAACTGAAGCTTGCTATATAGGGAGTCACGAACGAAAGAGTGGCTCTGGATCTAGATGGCATACACATCTAGATGGAAGAGATGTAACATGCACATTGGCTTTACGTCGGTGAGCTTTCTGATCCTAACGGGAAGATAGAGCATAGAAATGATTTTGGTGTTGACCGCTATCATACTGATGTGTTATCCCTATTTAGGCTTGTTGACAGTGGGCGATGATGTAGTTGGTGTGATCTCCCTCACCACCTTTAACGGGCACTCCTTAAGACGATTGTCCAAGCTGTCCACGCCCAAAACAGCCCTCTCGTCCCTGAAGGCATTCTCCGGATGGTTCCTACCACACTTAGGGCAAAGTTTGGATACCTATTCTGGTGCGTAGTACGAGCCAATGCGGATGATCCACCCTGGGAGTCTGGTGGGACCAAAAGGTTGGAAGTATTTGTTTGAACTAGGTGTTAGGGTTCTCTAGCTGGCTGTTGTTCTTTGTTTGTTGTGAGGCGGCTACCATAGCTAGACCTTTGATGACAGAAATCTTAATGGCGGTCAGGTGCCGCTTTTGTTCTGCATCCCTTATCCTTAAGGCTTTTCAGCCTGTCGATGGGCATAGAAAATCATGCTAGAAAGGTCCGGGTCATGTCGGCAGCCATTGTCACACTCCCGAGGACCCAGTTGACCTCCATTTACAAACTTCAGCATGCGATCCTTGGCTCGGCTACCATCTCTGGAGCATACTTAGACATCCTAGTAAACTTCAGAGCATACTCCTCCACGGATCTGTTGCCTGTCTTAAGTTTACCCATAAACTCGCCATCTTTTACCTCCCTCGGCTCAGGGAAAATCATCCAAGAAGGCTATGTGAAATTCTTCCCTCCCTTAGGTCCATCTCCCGATTAGCCGCCCTTCTTTCTACTACTCATACCAAACCTGGGCTACCCCTTTAAGGCGGTAGGCGGCCAGTTGCTCTCGATGGGTGGCACCCGCAATAAATTTAATCTTTCTAATCTATCTACAAACCCTTGTGGGTTCTATCCCATCTTTGTTCCATGAAAATGCAGGTTCATCGGGTGAAGTCCCACACCCTCACGGCTCTGAGACTTATTGGGTGTTCATTGGCACCAACATTTAGTTCCTCAGTTGGTGGCCCATTTGGGCCAGCTGTTGAATGGTCGCCGGGTGTGATGAACAGAATCATCTTGAGGCGTCGGGGCTGGTGGGGCAGGTCTGGACATTACTGGCCCTTCTTCCATTACCACGCTGGGAGGCATGATTTCTTTGAAACGAAATAGAGCACAAATTAGGACATTTTAGAATTGAATTTTAATGGACGATAAAGAGTATGAACAAAGAGAGTTTTACTAATAACATCTCGTAGCCTCCTCATCATAAGTGTGGCTCACTTCACGCAACTGAAAGGACTCTACTCGTGCGGCTTCCGGACCTTTCAAGGATACTCTAAACCTAGTGCTACGATGCCAAGTTTGTCATCCCCAAGTCACATACCTAGAGCGTAACATGGTACCAGAAGCCACACAGTGACCCCAAGTCAATCTGGTCTATCATTCACTAGCGTTGAGTAAACATGCACAACGGAACTTTGAAAAATAATATTGTAAAATATTTATGAAAAAAATAAAACATAAGATTGAAAACATTTGAATAATACTGATAGATTCACGAAAGAAAATCATGTCTTGTAAACCATCTAGCGAGGAGTTGCTAGGACAAGCTGACTAACTCAAGTCTAGCCAGAGCTAATAAATAACTAAAAAGAAAAAAATATTTCCTCGGATGATGAGGACTCATACTTATCGGATAATAGGTAGGAGCATAAAGCCCAAAACGTGCAGGGCTACAAAGATAGTTATTGTCCCGCTAGCACCACATAAAAACATTCCCCTTTAGAGTAGGCTATTTGGTGGAAATTACGACTGGCGACTAACGGTGCGAGTGCGAGCACACCCAGCTGTATCATTAAACGATACAACATAAAAAGTATCGTCAATACTTTGAATGTACTAAGTAAGTGGGAGAAAACATAGCCGAATATAAATGTACGGCCCGATATGACATACGGTGACGATGGTAAGGCGGGCGAGCTAAAGTGGCGAGGTGGTTGAAATGACTATACGATGGTCGAGAGGCTTGTCCTATGTGCGAATCTTGAGTACGAGATCTTGCGAATTGAGCGGGGCATTGATAGAATTAGAGGCGGGTGAGATGCTTGATACAGAACTTGGACTAAGAATTGGTAGTGGGAGTGCATATGGGCATTGCTCACGCGAGCTAGACGTGGGGTCGATGTATACACCCCACCGATAGGACCCAATATACCTTGTGATCTTGGGCGAGGAATTATATGCCCAGTGATACTCAAATGCTTCATTTCGTCTTGTTTATACATCGTTATTTGTGCATTCTCATGTGATTTGTAGTTAAAATGTGAATTTATACTAACCAACATGATTAGTGTTGTTTTGCGGGAAAAAATGGAATTTTTGGGAAGCTAAGATACTTGTTGGTAAAAATAGGGAATGGACTAGGAAGCAAGACGTGGAAAGATCGGAAGAGCAGCAAAAATAAGGGCTCGCGATGGAGCCAGGTGTCACTGTACCATCGCGGAGCATTGTCGCGGGTGATATATTTTGGCCAATTCGGTGAAGGTTTGTGTTGCCTCGCAGTGACGGTAATGCCACGATGCAAGCGGTAGCGTTAATTATATTACAGGACATCAATTTCCGGTGGAGGTGCACGATTGCCCAGTAGCTGTCAGCGCTCCGCGTTGCGGGTCGTGGCACGGCGAGGTAATTGTGAGGAACTGATTAGAGAGGGTCTGCGTTAGCCCCGTGTCACGGAGGAGGTGATCCGCTGATACACTTTCCGTGCCACGTTTCTTATTATTCAGGGAAAATTCTCACCAGTATAAATGGCACACTTATGTTTATTTTTAAACATTGCGAGTTGGGTTGGTAAAAGAACGTGGATTCTGAGCTAGGTTGAGGGGATGAAATTCTAAGTTCTTCTGTATCTCTTTCTCTTTTATCTCGGTGTTTGTATGATTTATACTCATTTGATGATGTTTAATCCACAAATGAGTGGCTAAATTCACTTCTTGCGAGGTTAAGAACAATTGTAGTGGAATGGTATTTAATCTTTTGGTTTTTCATCTTTTCTTCAATGGTTGTTCTATCAATTCTTGTTCTTACTTGCATTAATGTTTGGCCAATGTTAATGTATATCTAAAAAATCAATTTTTATCTTGAAAAGGAAAGAAATTGGAAATTTGTGAGTGGTAGGATATGATCTCTTCTTAGTTCGGGAAAATTGAGAATTGATTTACATTCCCGAATAGAAATATGTACGAAAGTCTTATTAGTCAATTAAGGAATCGGTTTTGTATGGCTATAACATGAAATTATTTTATCACAGAAATGTAGATTGAAGGTTCATGATTCTTAAGTTGGGTAGGATCTGAAAGTTTCAATCCATAGGCGATAATTCTTGGCCAACAGCAGAAGGAAAAGATTAGCGAGATTGTATCGATAAATTCTTCCTGCATGTTCGTTTTAACCTCAGAATTCTCATTACTATAGTTCAGTCGCACTTTATAATTTTGTCTTAGGTTCGTATAAATTAGGAAACTCAACTCTCAAATATTATTTCTTTGAGCACATGCACATTAAAAGGATTTTGTTCATTAACACTTAAATTTATTTTACCTTAGTCCGGTCCTGTGGGATCGATACTTAGCTTACTTAAGCCATTTTACTACTTGTTCGACCACGTGCACTTGCGTGGCAGATTTGCTCATAGAACAAGTTTTTGGTAGTAGTTGTTGGGGGTAAGCCGATTGGTAAATTTACTTTCTTAGTGTTAGTTTACAAATTCTATGAAGTCTTACATTTCTTGGTCTTCAATTGTTTTAATTCTTTCTTATTCTTTTTGGATACCCTTATTGACATGACATCGTGGAACACAATTGGTTTAAATGGTGAATACTCATATTTTGGCAAATCTTGTAATTGCGGAGGACACCACTTGTGGCAACAACGTATCACGTGCGATATATGTGGATGTCAAGATGGCCGTTGGGATGGTTGTCCTAATGCATACTCCCTCCCCCAAGCCCCTACTATGATCCTTTTATTATTTTTGTTGAATATAGGCATGCTGAAAATGAAGACTTGGGATGCCAAGCTCGGAATGAAGACATCTTTGAAACAGCTCCTATGTGAGCAAACGGAAACCTTGCTTGAGGTGATAGCGGCGTGAGAATTCGGCAAGAAGAGAGGCTAACGAGGCTCACAGAAAGGATGAGCATCAAAGTCACGGAGATGATTATTGAGCTGAAGCTTGTGATAAATTGCGAGTAACAGTTTTTGGCGATATTCAAGAGGAACTACAAGAGGAAGAAAGGGTGAATTTTTAGATGAAGCCCAACGATTAGAATCTCTTGAGTGTCCAAGTGATGGGCTCACACTTATGGAAAATCGAGTCATGGAAGAAGAGATAGAGTATCCCCTATTTGACATTAATGGAGAGATAGATATTTGATGTGGAGAAGGTGTATACAAGTAAGGAGGTCCAAGCCACGATGCGGTTTCGAGTCGAGGTGTATTGGACCCTACTCGGTGGCGCATTTTCGATATTGATTTTGGTTGACAACATAGAAATAGAGTCTTTGACTTATAGAGAAATGTCTAGAGGGGGACCAAGCCATAAATATATTTTGAAATTTGTTGACTCGGAGAGACAAAATGACTTCAAACACTTAGGGCCAATAAGTTCAAAAGGCAACATCTCTTTTGCTTGGTCCTTATAATTTTCACCACCACCCCTGGAGCATAAGGAGATTAGAGAAGAAATTAGGGTGAGATTCATATCCCCTCAAGGTGGAGAAAAAGTGGTGAAACTTGATGCGTCGTGCGCGGCGACGTAATTAGAGCGTTGCTTGGAAGGCAACCCAAGGGGTACCATTTTAATCTCTTGCATTTAAGTTGATTTTATTTATTTTCATCTTGTGTTGTTTGGCGGAAAGTTAAGCACGAGATGGAGGGATGAGTACCGTGGAGGAGGAAGCTAACAAGCATGGAAGAGAAAAAGTGTGGGTCGGTACCCACTTGTACAAGTTGAAGAAAAGCATGTTGTTAGCTAGGCCTAAAGGCCTCGGGAGTATTCCTCATCCTCTTTAAATGTTGAGTTGATGCGTGAGGAGAATTTTAAAATTTTGTGCTTAACGATTTTTAGTGAATATAATGCTTGTAGAAATATTTGAAAAAAATATATAAATAAATAAAAGCAAAAAAATTGTGTTTGTGTCGAACCTTTGAATTCTAACCAAATTCTTGTTGTTGTGAGATGATTTTCGGAGTGGAGCGGAGGGCAAAAATACAAAGAAACGCAAAGAAAAAAATCGAGGTGAGAAAAATAAAAAGTGGCATGACAGTGAGCCTATGCGATGGCTCAGTGTCCACGGAGGAGGTGCTCGCGTTACCCTCCGTGACACGTTGAAACCTGACCAAATTTTAAAATTCGAACTTGGCGCATTGGCTCCGTGTCACGGAGGGTGCTCGCGTTACCCTTCGTGACACGTTGAGTGTTATTTCACGTCGGAGTCACAGGTCAGCCGGGTGGCAGCGCGAAAAACACCCTTTAAGCAGATTCCCCTCTTATTTTTCCCCATTTCCATTCCCTCATGACCAACACCCCAAATTCCCTTCTCCCCAACGTGACACGGACCTAGGCATAAGTTTGCTTCAACTTTTCTTGATTTCATCAGTTAAAGGTATGTTCTTGAACTTAACCTCATTTTTTGCTTGAATTTTCAATTTTTGAACATGTGAGGTGAGTAAACCTTGCCCTAAGTGCAAATTAAGCTTGAATTCATGTAAGTTATGATTGATTGATGTTCATAGTATCGTTGTAAGTATATGAACTCGATGAATGCATGTTTTATTGAATTTTGCGAAATTGATAGCTAGGGTTGGAATTTGAATAGGAAGAAACTAAATTTGGTTGAAATGTGAAAAAAAATTTGGGTTGTGCCATTGGGTGATGTGAATGATGTTGTGAATATAGATGAATATGCTAAGTAGTGTAGGGAATTTTAGGAAAATGAAATTGGTGAATTGCATAGGTTGTTGAAAACAAAAAATTAGGCTAAGTGTTATGTGATGTAATGGAATCGATGGCAATATTGTTGTGCGTTATGCGAAATATGAGTAGTACATAGTAATTATTCCATTGACTTATCACGAATGCACTACGCGTGTTGAGTGTTAAGAATTGGGAAGCTGATTGTTTCTTAGAGATTGTTTTAATTGTGGCTAAAGAATTAGGAGTGTGGGGTGGCTAACTTCGATACAGCCTTAGTTGAAGCTAATTGTGACCTCGAATAACATTGGGATTATGCATTTGATGAAACGGGAACAATGTCGAGCGAGCGAACGAGGGAAAGGGGCGCGTCAGCGTCGGGCGCCGTAGAAAAAGGATTAGATTGGGAACAGTTCCCGGTAGCTGGCCAGTTCCTTGAGGAGCCAATGCGAGCAATACGGAACCCAATGGGTGACGGATGAAGGGAAGAAATGGTATGCAAACACAAAGAAGCAAATACTTCCGAGAGCACATTGCGAGGAGCGTACAGCATAGGCTCGAGAATCTCGTACATCGGATTGACAACGTCAATTTGAACTTCATCTTGAAGAGCCCAAGGGTGCAATCTTCATGCGGTCGGGGATTCTATGCCAATGAAGCGACCCTCCGCGGTCACCTTTGTCGAGATCGGGGCGAGGTTGTCACGTTTGAGCCACGTCACTGAATGTTATATTGGGGAAGCGGAGACCTGAACGCCCGTAGCCTCACGGCCAGTAGACATAACTCCACCACCTTATGGGGATATCGAGACGCACTCCTCTATGTGGGCAGTTAAACCCGGCACGGTGGAGCAGCACAAGGAGAGGGGCTACCATCGGACAGTGCCTTACTCTCAAATGAGAGCAGGGAAGCCGGGATTTGGCTAAAAATTGTGTGTTCTGCACGATCACAGAGTGCACATGACATATTTCACTCGGGATCGAGGTGTGCTTACAGTGTATGCCTAAAGAAGGGATTGATATAAATCATGTTGGGGCGGTGATCATCTCCGCCATGAAGAGGCAGGCTCCATCAGGGAGCACGGTGCGGGCTCGGTGGTTTGCGACCACGTTTCTGAGGGGCCATGATATCGAAAGAGGCTGCGGACTACATCATAAATGGATAGGCGTGCTTTGGATGTCACCAAAACCAAGGCACCGAGACACTACTCATGGGCTGATTCTCACACTAAGCTAGAGCGACATGATCGGGATGATCGGTATATGGGCCGCATGTATGGGATGCAAATGATACGGTTGCGCATAGGCGGGAGACGGCAACATAAGATGAGTTGTGGCGGCTCGACTTGGATTACCACAGCTGTGAAAATGCCGGGCTCTATGCGAGGAGTGGGGCTAGCTTTTGTGGAGCCTATAGATGGCGATGTCCCCACCGATGAGGAGACATGCGTGAGGACTCGGATGTTGAGTCGAGTGAAGGCAGCGGGGGCGATCCGGATATGGGAGACGAGGCAACGGCTTTGATGAAGAAGTTGAATGCTTCGATTGATCGGGGAGTTTCACCACTACTTTGTGATATATTGAATTATGTGAACAACTTTGGGGACGAGTGTTCGGTTTAAGATGTGGGGTGGGAGTAGTTAGGTGCCGGTTGCTTTGTTGTTGTTTATATTTGTGTCTTGTGTTGTTGTGCATGTGAAAAATGTGATCCTTTGAATTTGTGTGGTATGTTTGTAATGTAATTCGGTGTTGTAATGAATGTTAAGTTGTTGTGTGTTGTGTGGAGTTGTTGTTGTTGTTGGTTGTTTGTGTAAATATTTCTATTTCTATCGAAATTATCGATATTTTTAAAAAATTTTGTTGAATTTTATTATTGGGTTTATGTTTGTTTTGATTGCTTTCTGAGAATAGTCCCATTGAATCAAAGTCGTAATAGTAGATTCGTTATGATGGATGGATGACGACCGTCTTAAGTTAAATGTAGTCGATAGGAGCATTTTTTTTATTTTTTATTTTCTTTCTTTTGTTTCCCAAACGTGGCGCTACTTCATGGTTCGAAAATTCTTGTTGCGTGTTGTACATGATATTAATATGCACAGGTGATTCATATGAAAGCATGCAATTGTGTAACCATGTTGTTGAGATACACATAGGCCATAGAGTTCGATTCGGTGTCATCGAGGCTTAATGGTGAATTCTTGTAATTAGCTGATTGAAGAGTACGTGAATATGTCTTGAGTTGAGCATGTGCGATGAGTGTGGAGTGAGGTTTTGATTATTCCATGCTATTGTGAAGTACATAGAACTTGCAGTGTGTGTACGAAGCGAAATGAAGGATGTGTATTGTACGAGAGGATGTAGGCATTTCTTTGATTAAGCCAGAAAGTTTTTCCATTATCATACCTACCTTGAATGTACATCTAGTTAGCCCCATTGAGCCTTTAGCCTATTTTTTTCTTTCTTTGAAGAGGGGTACAAACCGAGCTTAATCCCTTGTTTTTCATTAGCTGGTGAATTTGATCCAAAACTCTTAAGCGCTCGAAAAATAATTTTCCCACGAGTGTCGAGTGAGAATTGTGAAAAGAAAGGAAAGCGGAAGTGGTGAAAGTTAAAGAAAGGTCAAGGTGCACTTCTTTGAGAATTAAATAAAATAAAGATGTATAATTGATCTTTGTTATTAAGTCGAGTGTAGCAAGAAATGGGAACAAAAATAAAAGGAAAATTTCATGAATGAGAGGATGAAGGAAGAAACAATGTCCATAATGATGGTGGGATGTATTGAAAAGCGCTTAAGGAATCTAGTTGCTATTATTGGTTAGCCAGTATTTACTAGTTCCTTATCTTACATTACAATCCGTTAAGTCCTACTTGATCTTACAACACGCGTCCTTATATTAGTGGAGTAGTACACTAGAGGCAAGCCTATGGTTCATGACATGATGCATGTGAATTCCTTGGAAGGCGACATCGTGTTCATATACCCCTACATGTAATGCTTTGGAAATCCTTATGATTGTAAATAGGAAATTCTCTTGTGTTATGAGGGCACATGCTTGACAGAGATTGAATTTCATGTCGGATGTCTTGGTCAGTTGATTTTCATGAGTTTCTTAGAGATCGAGTGATTCTTGAGTTTAGGAGGTCTTAATGTGGTATATGTCATTGTGTTGATGAGACTATGCATGTTTTCTTGATGATTTGCTATATTAAATAATCGATATAGTCGTAGCTTGATTATCTAGAGCCAAAGTAGCTATGCTTGGGTTTCAGTTGCATGAGATGTAAGAGTATTGTTCGGACGAACAAAGGTTTTAAGTTTGGGGTAAGTGATCTTGGGCGAAATTTATATGCCAAAGTGATACTCAAATGCTTCATTTCATCTTGTTATCCATCGTTATGTGTGCATTCTCATGTGATTTGTAGTTAAAATGTGAATTTATACTAACCAACATGATTAGTGTTGTTTGCGGGAAAATGGAATTTTTGGGAAGCTAAGATACATGTTGGTAAAAATCGGGAATGGACTTGGAAGCAAACTGATTAGGCAAAAGGAAGAGAAGAAAAAATAAGGGCTCCATGATGGAGCCGTGTCACGCTGCCATCGCGGAGGCATTCTGCCTCAGGGTATATATTTTGGCCTATTCCAGTGAAGGTTCGCGTTGCCTCCGTGACACGGAGGCAATGCCTGTGATACAAGCCATGGCATGTTAGTATATTTACACAGGACATCAATTTCCGGTGGAGGTGTATGATTGCCGTGGCACGTTAACGGCTCCCACGTTGCGAGCCGTAGCACGCTGAAAGTAATTCTTTGAGGAACACGATTCCGGAAAGTGCTGCATCAGCCCCGTAGCACGGAGGAGGTGCTCAGCGATACACTTAAGTGCCCGTTGCTTGTTATTGGAAAAAAATTCTCACCGAGTATAAATGGCACACTTAGATTTATTTTTAAACATTCGACTTGGTTGAGCAAGAATGTGGGTTACGAAGACGATTGAGGGGACGAAAATTCCTAGGGTTCTTCTCTATCTCTTTCTCTTTTTATCTCAATTTGTTGTATGATTTATACTCATTTGATGATGTTTAATCCACAAATGAGTGGCTAAATTCACTTCTTCTTGAGGTTAAGAACAGTTGTAGTGGAATGTAATTGTTGATCATTTTGGTTTTTCATCTTTTCTTCAATGGTTGTTAATAAATTCTTGTTCTTACTACATTAATGTTTGGCCAATGTTAACCATATCTAAAAAATCCAATTTTGATCTTGAAAAGGAAAGAAATTGGAAAGTTGTGAATTAGTAGGATATGATCTTTTCTTAGTTTGGGAAAATTGAGAATTGGTTACATTCGGAGATAGAAATATATACGAAAGTCTTATTAGTCAATTAAGGAATCGAGTTTTGTATACCATTTAGAACATGAAATTCTTTTATCACGAAATGTAGATTGAAGGTTCATGATTCTTAAAGTTGGAGTAGGATACGAAAGTTTCAATCCATAGGCAATAATTCTTGACTAACTTAGCAGAAGGAAAGATTAACATAATTGTATCGATAAGTACTTCCCTGCATGTTCGATTTAGCCTCAGTATGCTCATTACTATAGTTAGACTCACTTTATAATTTTGTCTTAGATTAGAGTATAAATTAGGAAACTCAGCTCTCAAAATATTATTTCTTTGGTTATGACGCATTACAGAAGGATTTCATTCATTAACACTTAAATTTGTATTACCTTAGTCCGAGTCCCTGGGATTGATGCTTGGCTTACTTAAGACATTTTACTACTTGTTCGGCCACGTGTACTTGCGTGTAGTTGCAAAAGCCTCGAACACATTGCCAGGGGAGTATAAAGGCATGAAGCTGGGTGATCACAAATGTAAGGGCCAATCGGGCCAGTAATACTATAACCTACGCTAGCAACATAGTGCAGGAATTTCAGGTGTCTTTGAAACCCTGACCTGCTCGTTGCCAAGTCCCTGCTCCCAACTGGAAAACCTAAGGCGAACTACTAGGGCGATAGCTCAAAGCGGGGTCCCAGACTAGTTAGGGACATATGGCGAAAATTTCCCGAGTCTTATCGGACAGTTGGCCAGTTCTAGGCAGTCAAAGTTTGCTTATCTAGCGCTAGTAACCATTTAAGAACAATCTGTAAATTGCACTAGGTTCTGAAGTTTTGGTAAGAGCTATATAACTAGAAATGTCATGGCCCAGCCCTAATGGATCAAATAACTATAATCTGCGTTTGATTACGTACACCACGGACGCCTCGGGAAAGGCGAAGTCAAAGCGATCGGTTGACAATTTGAATGATTACGAAAGATTCTACGTTCTAAGCGGAGTGAGCTACTAGCGGCTAATAGAGAATGATGTAGGAAGAATTGCATGCCCAAGTACTCAAATGCTTCATTTCAACGTGTTTATCTATCGTTATGTGAGCATTCTCATGTGATTTTTAATTAAAATTTATAACTTATATTTGAAAATTTCCAACAAGTTTTCAAGTTCAATTCATGAATTAAATCATGTAATTTTGGGAAGCTAAGATACATGTTGGTAAAAATTGAGAATGGACTTGGAAACAAGGAGTGGAAAAGGTCAAGGAAGAGCTGAAAAAATAATGCCTCCGTGATAGCGGCGTGACACGGCTCCACTGGCCCGGGCTGGCCTGGCTGGCAGCCTCTGACCTTTCCTCCTTGTTTCAAGTCCATTCATTTTACCAGCATATCTTAGCTTCCCAAAGTACATTTACTGCTGAGAACAACATGACAGTTAGTATAAATTCACATTTTTAACTTTAAAAATCATATGAAGGCCTGCACACATAGCGATAAAGATGAAAATGGCTGACTAAGTATCACTGGGCATGCAATTACGCAAGATCACCTTACACTTAAAACCTTGTTCGTCTCGAACAATACTCTCACATCTCATGCGATTGACACCACGCACTAGCTACTTTGGCTCGACAATTCAAGATATGGCTATCACAGATTATTTAATATAGCAAATCATCAAGAAAACATGCATAGTCTCATCAACACAATGACATATACCACATTAAGACCTCCTAAACTCAAGAATCGACTCTCGATCTCGGCAAACTCATGCAAAATCAACTGACTAAGACATCAAGCGCAAAATTTTAACTCTCGTCAAGCATGTGCCCTCACAACCTGAAGAATCTCCCCATTTACAATCATATGATTTCCAAAGCATTACATGTAAGGGAGTATATGAACACGATGTCGCTCTCTCTCCCAAGAATTCACATGCATCATGTCATGAATCATAGGCTTGCCTCTAGTGTATTACTCCACTAATATAAGGGCGCGTGATGTAAGATCACGTAGGACTTAACGGGTTGTAATGTAAGCTAAGGAACTAATCTTTTGGGCTAACCAATAATAGCAACTAGCTTCCTTAAGTGTTTTTCAATACATCCCACCTTCATTATGGACATTGTTTCTTCCTTCATCCTCTCATTCTTGAAATTTTCCTTTATTTTTGTTCCCATTTCTTTAAGCACACTCGACTTAATAACAAAGATCAATTATACATCTTTATTTTATTTAATTTCAGCAAGTGTACCTTTGACCTTTTCTTTAACTTTCACACTTTAGCTTTTCCTTTCTTTTAACAATTCTCACTCCTTTGCTTGTGGGAAAATTATTTTTTGAGCGCTTAAGAGTTTTGGATCAAATTCACGGCTAATGAAAAGAAGGGATTAAGCTCGGTTTGTACCTCCTCAAAGAAAGAAAAAAATAGGCTAAAGGCTGTTAAGGCTAACTAGGATGTACATTCAAGGTAGGTATGATACTAGAAAAACTTTCGGTTTAATCAAAGAAATGCCTACATCCTTTCCTACAATACACATCCTTCATTTCATTTCGTACACACACCAGACAAGTTCTATGTACTTCACAATAGCATGGAATAATCGAAACCTCACCTCACTCATTGCACATGCTCAATTCAAGACATATTCACGAGACTCTTCAATCGGCTAATTACAAGAATTCAATATTAAGCCTCGATCTGCAAGATGAACTCTATGGCCTAGGTATCTCAACATGGTTACACAGTAGCATGCTTTCATACGAATCACCTTTGCATATTAATATCATGTACAACACGCAACAAAAATTCGAACCATAGTAGCGCCCACGTTTAGGAAACAAACAAAAGAAAAAATAAAAAAAATAAAAAAAGCTTGCTCCTCTCGACTACATTTCCCTTAAGACGGTGGGTCATCCATCTATCATAGAGAGCGTCACTATTTACGACTTTGATTCAATGGGACTATTTCATTAAAAGCAGAAACAAGCAGAAACCCACTCATAAAAAATCAACAATTTTTTTAAAATATCGATAATTTTGATAGAAAACAAAAAAATTTACACAACAACCAGCAACCAACAACAACTCAACACGACACACATGACTTAGCATTCATTACAACGCTGATTACATTAGAGAACATACCACACAAAGTCACGGGGTCACATTTTTGCACGAGCACGACAACACAGACATAAACATAAAATACAAAGCAGCGGCACCTAACTACTCCACCCCACACTTAAACCAAACACTTGTCCCAGTGTTCATATAATTCAACATATCACAAAGGTAGGTGGTGAAACTCCACTCGATGAAGTATTCAACTTCTTGCCCGGGTGTCGTTGCCTGCGTCTCCCGTATCCAGAGTCACCGCCGTCTTCATCGACTGATATGCGAGTCTCACGGCGTGTCTCCTCATCGGTGGGGACATCATCATCTCTGAGCTCCACAAATGCGGCCCCCTCTACCATCTGGCCCAGGGCATTTTCATGAAGGGGTAATCCAAGTCGAGGTACGCCAAAGCTCGTCCTGCATTCTTGGCCTCCGCCTATGTGCAAGCTGCGGCATACGCATCCACGAACATGCGAGCCCATGCGTCATCCCCAGAGGCATCGGCTAGTGTGAAGAAGCGGCCCGCTGAGTAGTGTCGGGTGCCTTGGTTTTGGTGACATCAGTACTTTATCAATTTGCGGGATGTAATCCCGGGCCTCTTCCTCGATATCATGGCCCTTCGAGACGTGGTGAGCAAACCACCCAGGAGCATGATACACATGCCCTTGATAAGCGGGCTCTGTGGCGGAGATGATCATAGCCCCAACATTTATCTCGGCCTTTTTCATCGGGTGTACACTGACACACTCGATCCGGGTGACATCTTGTCATGTGCACCCCCATGATCAAAGCCCGAGAACACACAATTTTTAGCCAAATCACGGCTTCCACTGTTCATTTGAGAGTAAAGCGTGTGATGGTAGCCCCTCTCCTTGTGTACGCTCCGTCTTTGTCGAGCGGGCTCCACATAGAAGTCTCGCGTCGATATCATAAGGTGGAGTGCTTTATGTTCATTGTCAAAGTACATGGAAAATGTATCTGCGCCCCCAATATAGCATTCAAATGATGGGGCTCAAAGGTGACAAACTGCCTACGATCTTGGCATGATGTGGCTAGAGTCGGGTTACGGGTGGCATAGAACTCCTGAATCGGAGATGGAATTCCTGGGCTCTTCGGAGATGAAGTTGACCAGGTTTGTGTCAATGCGGTGTACGATCCTCGAGGAATTCATGTGCCGGCTCCTTCCGGTTGCTCCTACGGGAATTACTTGGTTTCTTTGTGTTTTGCATACCATTTATTCCCTTCATCGGTCACCCATCGGGTTAAAATGTTATCGGTGTTGGCCTCGCTGGAGCCGTGAGTCTTTGCTTCCAGGCTGGCGTTCCCCAATCTAGCTTCGTTTCTGCTAGTGCCGATGTGGGCCATACTTTCCTTTATCTTGTCTGCAGACATTTGTTCCTTCACATTTACACA
The DNA here is from genome assembly GCA_018107945.1 of Datura stramonium. Taxonomy (NCBI): domain Eukaryota; kingdom Viridiplantae; phylum Streptophyta; class Magnoliopsida; order Solanales; family Solanaceae; genus Datura; species Datura stramonium. The sequence goes on from JACEIK010007118.1 coordinate 60,725, forward strand.
TACAATCCCGATGTTATTCAAATCATAGCAGCTACAACTAAGGTTGGGTTTAATTCAGGTCACCCCACACTTAGTCTTTAACGGCAATCAAAATAATTTGCTTAGGAACATTCATGATTTTACAATTCATATATTCACATTGCTTAGTGCATTCATATAATTCGATGGAATAACTCTTGTGTACTACTTAGACCGTACCCAATGAATAAGAATATCGCCATCGGTGCATTACATCATTATAGCACTTAGCCAAATTTTGTTCTCATGACCTTTGCAATTCACCAATTTCAATTTCATTTTCCCGAAACTTCCCTTGTCTACTTAGCATATTCAACTTTATTTACAACATACTTCACTTCACCCAACATGCACAACCCATTTTTATCACATTTCAAACAAATTTAGTCTTCTTCCTATTCAAATTCCAATCCTAGCTATCAGTTTCACAAAAATTCAATAAAACATGCATTCATCGAGTTCATATACTCACAACGATACTATGAACATCAATCAATCATAACTTAAAGAATTCAAGCAGATTTTGCACTTAGAGCAAGGTTTACTTACCTCACATATTCAACAATTGAAAATTCAAGCAAAAATGAGGTAAAGTTCAAGAACATACCTTTACTCAGATGAAATCGAAAAAACTTGAAGAAAACTTGTGCCTAGGTCAGTGTCATGTTGGGGAGGAGGGAATTTAAAGTGTTGGTCGCGGAGAGTATGGAAAATAGGGAAAAAATTGAAGGGAATCGAGGTTTTTAAAGTGTTTTTCGCGCGGGGTACCCGGCGGCCGGTGTGACAGACGCGAAATAACACTCGACGTGTCACGGAGGTAACGCGGAGCACCCCCTTGTGACACGGGCTCTCTTGACATTACGGAATTTTAAAAATTTCAGAATAGGCACTAACGTGTCACTTGAGGGTAATGCGGATCACCCCCTCAGTGACACGGAGCCAACGCGTACTCAACTTTGTCATGCCACTTATTTATTTTTCTCACCTCGATTTTTTCCTTTGCATTTCTTTTTTTTGCCCTCAGTTCACACGAAAATCATTTCACAAAAAATTAGTTAGAATTCATAGGTTTAAACGCGAGCAAATTTTTTTTCTTTTTCTCTTTTTTTGTTTTATTTTCCAACTAATTCTACTCATCTATTACAAAAATTTCACAGGTTGCCTCCAGTGCAGCGCTTGGTTTACCATCGCGGCAGCGTCATTAACGCTCAATCATCCTACAGAGTAATGGACGTCTTCTCTCGAATAATGTCCTTACCCCATTAATGCTTACAACGCTGCCGTAACAAAGAGCAGTGGCACTTGATCTTCTTTCCACAACTCCAGCACCCACGATGCGAGTCATTCTCACTACCTTAAGCAGCCACTGACCATTTTGGTGCAATTTCCACAGGCAACCTCGACCTCGGAATTGAAGACTAGCAATACTTTACGCCCGGCTCGAATATCGATGCACCATATGCCGATGGTGCCACCTCTTTGTTTTTCTCCTTGTAGCACACTTGGCACTTTCATAAGCATGCCAGCGAAACTCATCATGTTATTGAGTTCATCGGCCTCTTCTTATAGCTAGCTCTAGATCCATATTCAATTTTTCTCCCTTACAAAGCCCCAGCTCGGTGTTCTAGCTCCACAGGCTGATGACACACCTTTCCATGAGCCAGTTTATCACGAAGAAGTCCCAATTGGTGTCTTGTAAGTTACATAAGCCCTTGACGCATCGTCGAGTTTTGCTTGACCAATCACTACGTTGTGCATTCCCTTTGTTTTACGGAGAATGCGCTTCCTTCTCTTTCGACACCTCCACTTGCCCATAGTTTGGGGTTGATATGTTGTTTCTACCTTGTGGCGCACCCCATACTTAGCTAGAAAGTTCTTGAAACTTGCATTCACAAAATGAGCCCCTCCATCACTGATAATGACTCGGGGTGTCCGAACTTTAGTGAAAATGTGCTTTTTCACAAATTTCGTTACCACCTTGTTGTCATTCTGGGGAAGAGTTTGTTGCTTCAACCCACTTTGATACATAATCAGCGTCCACCAAGATGCTGATTACCAAATAGCGGTGGGAATGGGCCCGTGAAATCTATGCCCCCGCCGTCAAAGATCTCCACTTCGATATATCTTTGCAATGGCATCTCTTGCCCTCTTACCAATTGTGCTGTCCTTTGAAATCTATCGCACATTTTGGCGGTATGCCATAGGAGTCTTTGAGCAGTGTAGGCCAAAAAGAAACCGGTGTAGCACCTTTTGCGTTGTCAGCTCGCCTCAGTGGTGCCCTCCAAACAATGAAGAGTAACAACTCCTCAAAACTTATGCAATCAAAACTCTCAGGAATGCATCTTCTCATCAGTCCAGTCAGTGTTTAAACAAATGGCTCATCCCAAATAAAATACAGCTGATGAGCGCACCATGACTTTTTCTGTGGCGGTAGCCTCAGGTGGATAGACTCCACTCACTAGCAAATTCACTAATGTACATACCAAGGGATCTCGGCTTCCCTTATTGCAGGCGCTCATCAAGGAACTCTCTTTAATGCATCACCTTCCTTCACATGCGGCCGGCTTTCCAATCGCGATAGGTGATGTGCCACTTGATTCTCACTCCCTTTCTGTCATGTCTCTAGGTCAAGCTCTTACGACAGCAAGATCCATCGATCAGCACAGGCTTTGCATCCTTTGTTAAGCCGGATAAGTCATTTGCATGATCGGTATACACCACCCTCACAAGACCCACCAAATAGGACTGATTTATCAAATCGAACACCAATGCTAGCATCTCCTTTTTTATTATTTGTATAATTAGCAGGCGCGTCCACGTGTTTGCTTGCATAATGAATAGAGTGAAAAATTCTATTCCTCCGGCTCCCTTTATACGGCTCCCACGGCCACATCGCTTGCATCACACATGATTCAAATGGTTGTTTCCCAATCAGGAGAAATAAGGATAGATTGCCCATCAATTTCTGTTCAACTCTCGAATGCTTTGACACATTCATCATCAAACTCGAACTTCACCTCTTTTTCTAGCAATCTGCATATTGGTCTAGAAATTTTGGAGAAGTTCTTGATGAGTAGATTTGTAGAACCACTGCATTCCTGGCTATGAACACCACTTCTTGACACGGTGGTGGTAACGGTAACTTGATCGCGCCGCGATCGACCTCCGGCCCCTTGCGAAGACACTTTATGGCTGAGGAAGATACCCTCCTTGACTAAGAAATGACATTTCTCCGGCACAAGGGTTGGATTATTCACAATGAGCTAGCACCCTTTCAAGATTCTACAAACAAGTATGGCAATTCTAGAAATAGAAAAATCATCCATAAATACCTCTCACAAATCTTCCACCATGTCATGAAAGATAGGTATCATGCATCCTGCACGGAATGTGGCGGGTGCCGTGCATAACCCAAATGGAATCGCCTAAGCACTTATGTCCATAGGGACATGTAAGTAGTCTTCTCTGGTCCTCGGTGCTGGCTATTGGTTTATGGCAGTACCCATCAAGAAAACAATAATATTCTTGTTATGTCTGTCCAATATCGATCAATGAAGCGAGATAGGATAGTGATCTTTTCCTTGTGGCCTCATTAGGCACACATGATGCAGCCAAATCCGCCCCGGCTGGCGGCCCGGTGCATGTAGGGGATCGGCTCATTTTTTCATTGGTGACCACGGTCATCCCTCCTTTCTTTAGGACACCTTGAGCAGGCTGACCCATTCCAGCATCCCGAAATAGGATAGACCAGACACCGCATCAATCCATAATTACTTCTTTCCTAATCATCCTTCACCATGGATTCAACCTCAACGTCTCTTTGTATAGTTAACTGTTCTTGTCTCCATGAAAATTACATTGTGTGCAAAAAGTGGTTAATCACACAGAATATGCATTTCATGCCGCCATTGCTTTCTTCCTTCTTTTGAGAACCACCAATGCTTCCCTTTACTTGTGCCTCCGTCAATTTAGAGATATTGAGCGGCAAAGAGTCATCTTCCCCCAAAAAGACATATTTTAAATGGGAGGCAATGTTTTCAACTCCGGTTTGGTGCTTATAAATAGATGGTTTTAAACTGATAGTTCCAGGGACCTCATTAAAGGCTGAAAGTCATGCTTCATGAGATACCACTTTGGTTCATTCAACATTTGCACCATCTCATAAGTATCTCTATCAAAAATGTTCGGAGCTCATCGATACTCTTTCGATGGATCCCAAGAATCAACAATCTGAAGAATTTACGCTTGATTTAGCATATTGATTGCTAAAAGCTCCTCATATATGGTCGGAAGCTTCATGGCCTTATATACATCAAATACCTCCACTTTGTCATGCGCTCATGGTTAGATGCCACTGCGGCTACATCGTCAAAGCTCTCCCAGGTGCGAAAGGGCGTCCCAAAATAAATGGGACTTCGCGCTCCCGACTCAAAATCTAGAACAATAAAATCTCTGGGAAGATAAGGGGGCCCACTTGCACCAACACGTGCTCCACAATGTCATGCGTTACGGCCAAAAGAAGCGGTCCGCTAAGCGCAAGATCGCGTAGTTGGTCTGGGGGCGCCCGGCTAACTTCTTGAACCGTGTCGGCATCAAGTTAATGCTCGCTCCCAAAATCGCATAATCGCGAGCTCGGATACTTTGCCCAATTGTGATTTGGTGTAAAGCTCCCGGGGTCCTTGAGCTTTGTTGGGAAACTGATGCAGTATCAGGGAAATTGCACTCCTCGATGGCGCCATAGTAGCATACTCAGATCAATCTGCTTTTGTTAGCTACGATATAACATTATACTTTGCATATTTGGCACTCACGCAAACGTCAACCGGTAAATTAGTAATACTGTTTAAGCACCTCCATGAACTTTTTGAAACAAGCTTCCTCCTTATGTTTCTTTAATCTTTGAGGAGCAGGAGCGGTGGTGCTTTTACGCCTTGACTTCCTTCTCCTTCCCCCTCTGTCATCATGTTCCCTCTCTTTCTCTCTTTGCTCGGCTGTGAGGTGGTCTTTACAGTTCCACCTCCTTGAGTTGTAAACACTCATTAGTCCTTTGCATTAACACCTGCTTGGGATTGGTCAGGTGTCACTCAGTAGTCCTCCTCTTGGCACAGTGTTTTGAGCTCCAGTTTAGTTGTCCAAGCGCCTCCAGCGCCTTTGTAGCTAGCTGGTTGTTTTTTATGTCTGATGCCAATTTCACATAATCGGCTTTGCATTTGAGCTTGGTTAGCTAACATTGTTATAAATATTTCCTCAATCTTTGGTGGGTGGTGGAGGAGGTGCATTGACCCTCTGTGTGGAGTCGATGAATTACCAGCCTCCTTGATTTCTCTGCGCACCACGTTCGAACTACTGCCCTTGATGACATTGCTACCCAGAAAGTCGATGATTTCTCCAGTTCGAGTTGTAATTATTGCCATGCGTGGTGATTATTTATCTGTACATTCCCAACAGTTCACTAAATGTGTGGATTTGCACCACAACACCTGGTGGTGTTCATTACTACGCCACTGTCACACCAAATTTCTTTGCCGAGTACATTGGCTGAGTCTTGGTGATTCAAGCTCATATTGCTAAAACAGGTGTTGAGTTGTTGCAATGCGGCTATTTGTGCGGCGATATTGTAAACCATCCACTTTGAAGACTCCTTTGCCGCTTTCCTTATTCCTTCTCTAGAAAGTCGCATCCCTCTCTAGATTTCCATGAAATATGATTTAACAAAGCATACATCTCGCCATGCAGTCTTTTAATGCTTGTCCCAAGCTAGTGAGTCTAGCAAAATTTTGTGTGAGGTTCCAAACCCTCTATGAAGGTATGCACCGGCCACATCATTGGGTAGTGATGGTGAGGACAATCAAAACAACATAGATTTGAACCTTTCCCAAGCAATCACTGATTCTCACCCTCTCTTTGTTTAAAACTTAGAATGCGACTTACAGTCTTGTTATTTTCCGGGATGGAAAGGCTTAGTATCAAAAATTTTCTTGCGAGATCATCCCAAGTGGTGATAGAGTTAGGTGGTTCGGCTCGGCCACCTCTTTGCTTCTCCCAATAATGAAAATGAGATAATGTAAGCCTTAAGTAATCGGATGATACTCGGTGAGGATGTAAGTGTGCTTATCTCGAAAAAGTTTTGGAGATGTTGTTTTGGATCTTCGTGAGGGAGGCTTTGTGGTGCCGGCGAGGTGTGCAACAATTGCACCATGTTCTATTTAAGCTCAAACCTCCCTCGGCTCAATTCTGCTTGAATACTTGATGTAACATTGTTAGCATGTGGGATTGCCACTTCGAGCAGAGCCTGTTGGCGGCATTTCCTCGAGGCACTAACAGTTTGCCCTGCACCCAGAGTAGTGGATGCATTTGTTGCTCGAGTTATCTGTCTTAGCAAGCACGGCTTCTTCTCTAAGAGCTTCTCTTCTTTGATGATGGAATTGTCTTTCGGCTCCTAGTATGAATCCACCAACTCCTAATCTCTTTTTGATGTTCAACGAAAATTCCATGTCTAGAGAGAGGCTAAGATCAAGTTGTCGGCGCATATAGAAATTGTAAACTAACACTAAGAAAATAACTTTGCAATTGCCAATCCAAAACACTTGACTTTCAAAAAACTTGTTCGGGCATTTGAAGTAGCTGCACTTAAGTGCACGTGGTCGAACAAGTAGTAAAACAGCTCAAGTAAGCCAAGTATCGATCCCACAGAGTTTGAACTAAGGTAATAATTAACTCAAGTGTTAATGAACGATATTTTTCGAGAATACGAACAACCAAAAGAAATAATATTTTGAGAGTTGAGTTTCCTAATTTATACGAACCTAAGACAAAATTATAAAGTGCGACTGAACTATAGTAATGAGAATTCTGAGGTTAAAACGAACATGCGAGGAAGTAATTTATCGATACAAGTGGTTAATCTTTCTTCCAGTTGCTAGTCAACAATTAGTGCCTATGGATTGAAACTTTCGTCTCCTACCGCTTAGAATCATGAACCTTGATACTGCATTTTACGCTGATAAAAGAATTTCATGTTCTATGCATACATTACAGGTTCCTTAATTAAGCCAATAAGACTTTCGAGATATATTTCTATTCGAATGTAAATCAATTCTCAATTTACCAAACTAAGAAGAGAAGTCATATCCTACCAATTCACTTCTTTCCAATTTCTTTCCTTTTCAAAATCAAAGTGGATTTTTAGACCTCTGATAACATTGGCCAAACATTAATGCGGTAAGAACAAGAATTGATAGAACAACCATTGAAGAAAAGAAGAAAACTAAAATGATCAACAATTACATTCCACTACAAATGTTCTTAACCTCGGCAAGTGATTTAGCCACTCATTTGTCGTTAAATATCATCAAATGAGTATAAATCATACAAACATTGAGATAAAAGAAAGAGATAGAAAACCTAAATTTTCGTCCCCATTTTGTAACCCACGTTCTTGCTCAACCAAGTCGAGGAATGTTTAAAAATAAACCTAAGTGTGCTATTTATACTATTGAGAATTTTTCCCAGAATAACAAGCAACGTGGCACGGGTATCTCGGAGCACTCCCTGCATTGCCCGCAGGGGTATCGCGGACCCTCTCTAAAATTAGGCTCCTCACTTAATTTCGCCTTGGCGTGCCACGGCTTGCAACGCGGAGCCTGGACAACGTGCCATGGTGCAATCGACGCACCTACGGCTGCAAAAATTGATGTCCCGAGGTAAATGTACTCAATGTGCCACGGCTGCACATCGCGTGGCATTGCCTCATCACGGAGGTAACGCGAGCTTCATGGAAATGGCCAAAATAATTTCTGCAGGAAGAATACCTCCAGCGATGGCAACATGACGAGTTTGCGGAGCCTTATTTTCTTCCCTTTCTTCCTTGACCTTTTCCCTCCTTGTTTCCAAGTCCATTCGATTTTACCAACATAGCATGTAGCTTTATCCCCCAAAATTACATTTTACTGCCAAACAACACTAATCATGTTGGTTAGTATAAATTCATATTTTAACTAAAAATCACATGAGAATGCACACATAACGATAGATAAACAAGATGAAATGAAGCATTTGCACATCACTTGGGCATGCATTTTGCCCAAGATCACTTACTCAACTTATTCCAACAACACGGGAATTTCATAATATATGAAATCTCATCAGACAAGACTAAAATCATTCTTATCAATGGAATATTTGCTCGCTCACACACACACACACATACACACACATATATATATAATAAGAATTACTAGGATATTCAGCCCAAAACATAATTTGCAAAATAGACGGAATTTAATACACAATAATCTTTACTAAAAAATTTAGGGCTATAAATCATCTTGGCAATAACATCAACTATTTACTTATAAGTGAAGAAAATCATATGAGTAATAAACATTGATATTATCCAATTGAAATTAACAAAATCCAACATGAAACTTTATTCATATTCGAAGAACTCGAAAGTAAAGCCCGATAGGGAACTATAGGAGGGTTTGGGAAACATAAGGAAGGACAATTCTGTCACGCCCAGCCCAGCAGGGTATGACTTGCACACAGTGCCCTAGAAGGACTGGACTACTAGCGGTGGGCCAAGGCACATGCGGTGCTGGTATTTATCTCGGGTTCACGGAAACAAAGAGTATATAGCAGTATAACCACTGACCCGGCCATCTGGGCCTATGGCCACACAATACTGTAATAACGGTGACCGAACATACTCAAAATCGGGAACCTATGCGAGTGACAAGGCCACCATGTTGACTAGTCATGCGAAACTTAAACATAAGAATCTTTGTAAGACTACGTAGTGCAGAGGTCACCCTTCTGCTATCAAGCTACGGCCCCTCACGGCCAACATAAAGAGAAATACTAAATAACTTTAAACAAGCACTTACGGCCTCACACGGCCAAACCTTGACCACGGGGAGATAAACTGTCACTGGCCTCACATATGACTAACAATAGAAATGATAGACGGGGCCCCGAGCCTACCCTCTTGTACATCAAAAGGAAAAAGCTACACCTCTGGAATCGGACTCCGGATGACGGAGCCCGACAACTCAATAGGTTGGAATCACAAGGGATCGCCTCGTCTATAGTACACACGGGCAAGTAATGCGGTGCCCCAGGCGTGATGCCGTGATGCCAGTATACCAAAGCTGCTGCGAAATAACATAAGCGAAAAGAAGCTGATTAAAACAGGCCCATAAGCCAACCAATCTGTGTGGCGGGGAGATAGCGAATCTGAAATATTGGTAAGAAGCTTGGATCATGCTTTGCATGCTTGATAAACGAGCGTACACAATGAGCCTTCGCGTCGGCTTGCTGTCTAGTAGCTAATATATAACACATAAATAGATATACAAGTAGCAAGAGCAACGCGACCCCATCGTAGGATGGCACCAAGCGAAACAAGCAATCTATATATACCCTACCGGGTCAAAACACACTTAAAAATAAGTCACTCCACTCATACGCTCCTTGGGAGCTCCTCTACCGGCCCACTGAGTCTCCCGGAGTCTAGGGCCTCGACCTCGATATAAATAGCAGTATGCGGGTAGAAGGACCTCGTAGGCGTAACAGATAGAGTCTGTTTCCCCCTTGGGGCTATCCCGAGAAGCCGGGCTAAACATTGTACGAGACGATGAGATAGAATGCAGTTTCCCTCTCGGGGCTATACGAAGCTTAGGGCCCGCACGAAATATGACGCGTAATATGACAGTATGAGATAAATTCACAGTTTCCTCTCGGGAGCTATCTTAAGCTGGGCTGCACGTGTGTACGATCAGCGTGACTATGGGGAAAGCTTCATCCCATCTTCGTCAAAGTGGGGACGACATGCCTCCTTGGAGTGATGAAAAACCCACCCGCTCGATGGGCGACACGATTACCAGCAGGGGCGGCGAGGACGCTCAATAAGGGGCCCTCGCGAACAAGTCTCAGCAAGCAAATAGCACATATAAATAGCAAGCATGTATAAGCTGAAAGACTATCGAAATCGGTTTCTTCATATTCTAATCTCTTTCTTTATCAAGGCGATTCCTTTCTTTGATTATGCGATTCTAAAATCTTTCTTTAGCTATTGGCTAGTACGCGCGGGATCCCTGTACGTACGAGATAGCTGTCTGTAGCCATAGAAATTGTCTGTCTATACGATTTTACTTTCTTGGCTTATATTAAAGAAAATGTTGTTTGTTTCTTTTTGATACATAACATGCTTGCTAATCATATGATAAGATATACGAATCTAGAATGCTTCAACTCGCCCTTTGGTGCATGCTTTACTAACTTTCGGGGCGAATATGATACGCTTGATACAAACTTGAGAATCACTAGACTTACTCAATTCTCAACATTGACTCAGGAGTTTCAAATGCGGAGTTCTTTGTGATTCTCATAAAGCTAAGGACTTACTAACTTGCCGAAGAACAATCACATACATAACCTCGAGTTGCTCAGGCTGTCGAACGAGGCTCAGTCAGTACTCCAGCTCTTTCTCCCAAGCTGCATTCATATACATCGTTGATTAGAGCTAAATACAACGTTATTACGAAGAACGACGTCATTTTCGATATAATTACTAGCCTAAACTTAGGCTTATCTCGAAGGTGGTTGAAAACTCACTATTTTTGAGAAGTCCGGAAAGGAGAAGTATTCACTTCACGGCTAGGAGCACATAGACACTAGTTTGGAGCGTTCTACTTATCTTGGTCGGTAGCTCGACGATTCGTCGGCGTATTTCGCGAAACAAAAGCTGTATGAATGCTCCCTGTGCTAAATTCCTCGGTACCTGAGGTTATTTGAGTTTAGACTTCGTTTGGCAGCGTAATCAAATGGATATATATTACTGCTCCCCTTCGTCTCTCCCTGTTTCTAGCGTTTTAAAAATTATTTTAAGGAAATAACATCCTGGCAAAGTGGGGTTTTATATACTTGGGCACAGTCGAGAACGCGTGTCATGGAGCCAACGCGGAGAACCACCTCCGTGACACGTTGCCATCACGGAGGAGCTTAAAAATGTCGGGACCTATAAATTCGCATTCTGGAATGCGGAATTTATAATCGCATTCTGGAATGTGATTTATAATTACGCATTTTGCCTTGCGACGCGTCGACTTAGCGCTTGTAGATTTCTCCCGGGCCTTTTTCTAGCACGTAAGACTTTCAAATATGCTTAACTAACGTGCGATTAGGCCAGCTAGATCTTAGGGAATCTTCACGGGGTGTAACATTCTCCCCCTCTTAAGAACATTCGTCCTCGGTGAAACTATCATTTAGAGGGCTTCTCAAGTTATCTTGACTTATTACTTAGAAAAATTTCGGCGAGTTTCCCTGTAATATGGACTATCCAAAACACAGAGCACGAGAAAAGCCCAACTCTGGTACTCCACACAAAACTAAAGAATTCAACTGGACAACTAAACATCGGATTTTTCTCCTTTCATACATATACACTACAAGATCTTGGACAATAATATCTGAGACATACTGTTTGCTTGACTAGGCACACCCAACAAGTGAGGATATATAGCTTTCATGTCTTCCTCGGCCTCCCATGTCATTTCCTCTCGGTTCTGTTACGCCATAATACTTTGTGGACGCAATATCTTTAGTTCTCCATCTGGCAGTTTGTACGTCTAGGATAGCTCTTGGAACCTCTTCGTGAGCCAACTCTTACGTAACGCACGGATATCACGGGTTTGGGGCTGCTCTTGGCGGTCCCCTAAGCATTTCCTTAGCATGGATACATAAAAAATGCGGATGAGCAGATTCTAATTACGGCGGCAAGTTTAACTCGCCAAGCCTTGGCCTATTCTTACACGAATACGATATGGCTAGATAAACCTTGAAGTGAGCTTACCTTTCTTGCGAATCTCATCACCCCTTTCATCGGAACAAGAAAAGAAAAGCTTTCAAAAATACCCGAGTCATTCCACATCGAACTCCGAGTCTCTAGCTCATGCATATGACTTAAGCGCTGCGTGCGATCGATAAGCGTTTACTAATAGGCTTTACTTTTTCTTCGGCTATTTGAACAATAATAAGCTGACAACGGCGATTCTCTATTTTGAACCAGCCAGCAGCGATCTATATTTTTCGCATTATATAAAGCCTCGGCGCCATGCGAATAATGAGAGTGATAGCTGTTATTGTAAGCAAACTCAATTAACGACAAATTCTCATCCCAGCTACCACAGAAATCTAGCACACACGCTCGCAACATATCTTCGGCGTACGAATGGTAAGTTCAGCTTTGTCCATCGTACGAGGGTGGAATGCGGTACTCAAATAATCACAACGTACCTAGACCTCTACGAAGCATTTGCCCGAAAATCTAGTAAATGCTTGTGCTCATGCGATATAATGGATACTGGCACTCCGCGCAGTCTGACTATTTCTCGAATATACAACTCGGCATAATCTTCGGCGAGAAGGTAGTTCTCAGCGAGGAAATGAAAATTTTGAGGTTTGGTCAATCGTCAACTATCACCCATATAGAGTCATGTCACATGTCTAATACGGTGTAATCCACATACAAAATCCATATTCTTGCTTCCCGTTTCGAGAGAGGCACGGACATGTCACAGATCAAACCAGCACAGTTTCGATGTTACTTGCTTTCACTGTTGGCGGTTAGGACAGGTATACAATTCAACAATTTCTCTTTTCATACTGTACAGTAGTTATACTTTGATATCATAGTACATTTCGTCGCGCGGGGTGGAGAGAATAGCGGGCGCAGTATGCCTCATTCATAGTCTAGCTGGCGGAGGCACGAAACATTTGGAACACATGACGGTCTTTACAACGCGGCACTCCATCCTCGGTATCTGTAAATGCGGCGCTTCGCTGTGGGATTACGCATAAAGTTGGACCCGATCGGGGCAGCATATTACCGTTCTTTCATTTCCACAACTAAGGATGACACGGCGGTGTTACAGATACCGCTCTGTTGTCTTTCATTTACATTACGAACGGCTAAATTGACCAATTGAGGTATTTCTGCGGATAGACCTAGTTGTTCGGCTACAAGTACGCTGACTCCTAACGGATTTGTAGCTAAGGGCATTTGCTACTTCATTTTCTCTTCTTGGTGATACAACATACTCATTTTTTAGAGAGCTTGGCATATAATGGTGGCAGAGTCATACGGCTTATCACGCGGGCCGACGAGGTAATTTCACGGTATATTTAGAGCTTATCGCTGCAGCGCATGCTAAGAGCTACTTGTTCTTGGGATAGCCGGAGCATTAGTGCATTGCACCTTGTGCCTTTATCGATCGGAAGGGATCTGATATTGACCATGATCTCTAATAATGCATTTATAACACGGAATAAGCTTGAATAATTTGGGCTTAATGTGAGACTTACTCCAGGGCGATCAATCTTCGGATCTTCACGGGGTCTGCCAGTCTCTTGATCAGCAAGCAACGTATGGCAGTACCACCAATTTCTTATGCCTTGTGCGTATCCACTTGGATTTATACTGCTATTCTAGGAAATTCTCGGTCTTATGAGCTATTACGCAAAGGCGGCCTTTCACGCAAGGGCTCACGTATCCCAGATATCTTACGAGAACCGGTTTGAAGTACTAGTGCATCGCGACTCTGATGTGGACCCTTTCTTGGGGTGCTCACGGGCTTCTCTGACTTGCGGGGTATTCCTTGTAATAGCTAGGTGGACTAAGGTCAATTCCCACCTACAAAGGTGGAAAAATGATGCATGGCCACTTAACATCTTTTGGAAAGTAATTACGGGTATTGCTAATTTACGAAGTATGCCTACTCGGTCTCTGTAATTCTAGTTGGCACATGCGATGCATTACTAATCTCATAGGGATGCTTCCTTGCTAATCACGGGCGCCGGTTGGTCGTTAGACCATCTAGCTGCGCCCTTATCATCTAGCCACATGATTCAGGTTACTAACTCTTATAAGCTTCTAAAGCCTAGATGCATGACAACATATAAGTATTAACCCATCAAGAAGCTGAGATAGTTTCTATGGCTTTATCATTAATTCACACTTAACTTTGCCCACTTCTCTTCTCCTTTCTCTTTTCTTTTCTCTCTCTCTCTTTTTTTTCTTTTAACGAAAGTCTGCGGTGCAATGCGTATATACTCCCTAGCACTAATCGCTTATCACAGGTGATTGCCTTCTTGTGACTAATCACAACATCACATTGCTCGCACATATATATCAATAGCATTACAATACATCTTAAGATTACCTTGGTGCTACGTAATCACGGTATACTCTTGAGTTCATACGCCACGAGGATACACTTTGCTTTTACGGTCTAATGATATCTCTGACCTCTCTTAGCATCTCATTGGATCTTCATCCCCGTGCAGAGCTTAACAAACATATGCACTTTAGTTATTGTCTGCTTTGTTTTGAAGTCCAGCTACTCTTAGTGGCAAATTGACTTAGAACCTTGTGGCCTTACTTGGCATTATAATGAGAGACCATGGCTTGTCTATTGGGTCTTATCTCTAGGCCATACCAGGTTAGAGTATTTATCATGGTATTTCTTAACTTCTCCCAGTGAGCGGACATACCATGACATTCTAAATCGCAATCTTCTTGTCTCTTAGCGTGTCAGGAAGCAGTCCTTAATACATGATATTATATCGTGCAGGGGTGATTCTAATTCCTCCACAAAATCACAGGTACTCACCCAACTTCTTTCCTTTATCTTACTTAGGCTGAACTCACGGGGCTCGGAGGTACTTTGCCTTTCATTGCTTAATCGGGCTGCGGCTGATCTAGGTTCATACTTCTTCGACTTGCAGTCAGACCTATCGAATTCACATGACCTTTCTACCTTTTGATATTACAAGCTGATCATACCTATAATCTTGCGAGGTATATCTTGTTGTCGATGGCATATATGGTGGACTTGGCCTCTTTCTAACTCAAATTTGACTATTGCGAGAGCATTCTTCACTAACGGGTCTTTTACCCCTACGGGTGAGCTACGCGGTCTTACTTGCTCACATCGCTCCACTAACACTTCTTGGAATTAATCAATCATCTTCACTTCTTGCTTGTTTTGGCGAAGCCTCTTACCTCAATTCTTATGCCCCTTTGCATGTTTGGAATCGAGGAGTCGAAGGTAGGAATAACCCTTTTCTTATTGTAACATATAGAAACATATAAGCTGTACCACATACGAAAAGATGGATTTGAGAATCTGCATTTTCCTCTCTTTCTCATACTCGTACTGATAGTCGTATTATCGATATCTTAATCGGAATCTTATATATAATAAATAAAGTGGAGACTCGCTAGGTACATTATACTTGACTTCCTATTACGACGTTACTCAACGTATCTTTTGGAAATAGTAGATAAAGGTATTACGTTGGAGGCCTCTGGTACCTCGCCTGTACTTTGTAATTATCTTTTATCTGGATGGTATCCTCTTGTGTTGCTATATCGATCTTACGCATTAATAGGGTAATCTTTGATACGCCTTTGTATACGTAATCAAAGAATGTGGTAAGTTTTAGGGACTCGGCCACACATCATGGCTCGCCAGCACGACGGCGGAAGGAGTAGCCATCCTATCATTCCTTGGACCCTCCCTTGCCTATAGTATGTGGTGCACAACACATCCATGAACTGAACTCTACTTATCACGGCTTACAGACTCCACCGGGACCACAGGCACGCTCGTGCAAGTTTGTCACGCCTGTAGCAGGGGTATAGGCGCACAATTGCCTAGAAGGACTGGACACAGCGGTGGGCGAGGCACATCAGTGCACAGCTAGCTCTATCTCGGGTTCACGGAAACAAAGGCTATACTTGAGCTGTAAGCTTGACCTCCGGCCCTCTGGGCCTATAGCCACACAACCACGCGCAGCTGCGGCGGCGGCCGAACATACTCAAAATCGGGAACTTTATGCGGGCGAACAAGGCCACCATGCGACTAGTCATGCGAAACTTAAACACAAGAATCTTTAAGACTACGTGGCCAGAGCCCAGGTCACCACTATAATCAAACTACGGCCCCTCACGGCCAAGATAAAGAAATATAAACAAGCCCAAACAAGCGCACGGCCTCGCACGACCGGCTTAACTGATCACAGGGAGATAAACTATAATCTGCAAGCCTCTATGAGTAACAATAGAAATGATCGGGACGGGGCAGAGCCTACCCATCTTGGCCCATCAAAAAGGAAAGAGCTACACCTCTGGAGATCGAGACTCAGGATGACGAGGGCGACAAGCCTCAAATGTTGGCCCCGGAATCACGGGGATCGCCTCCTCGTACATGAGTACTGCGGGTGTAATGCGAGTGCCCCATGGCGTCAGTCTTCTTTGATGCTTGGTATACCGCATTTGAAATAACATAAGCTGAAAAGAGCGAATAAAGACGGCATAACTAGCAAATCTGTATGGCGGGAGATAATGAATCTAAATAAGCGAAGAACTTGATCATGCTTTACGTGCGATAGGGCGAGGAGCGTACTTTTTGTGAACGCGTCGGCTGCTTTGTCTAGTAACTAATATATAACACATAAATAGATATACAAGTAGCAAGAAGAAGCCAACTTTTAACCCTTAATAGGATGGCACCGGCAAGCAAGCGATCTATATACCCTTACCGGGTGAAAACGCCAAATAAGTCACTCCACTCGTCTTGCTCGCCCGGGCTCCTCTGTCGGCCCCAGGTCTCCGGCTCGGGCCTCGGCCTGGAACCTCCAAAATGGCAGGTATTAAAGATTAGGAGGACCCTACGTAAACGATGGCAGATAGGGTTTGTTTCCCCTCGGAGACTATACGAAAGCAGGAGCTACGCACACGTATGCAGAACTGTTAACGAGATAGGGGTGGTTCCCTCTCGGGGCTATACGAAACAGAATTTGCTGAAATATACGTAATCATCTGAGCAGTAGCAGAGATAAGTGCAGTTCCCTCTAGAGCTATCTTAAAGCTGGAGTTACTTTGTGTCTTGATCATTGTATGGGAAACTTCGTCACGTCTTCGTCCCAGCCAGGGGCGGCATGCCACTCCGCGGTGACGAAAAACCCACCCGCTCGGTGGGCGACACGATTACCAACCGGGGCGGACGCTCAATAGGGGCCCTCACGCCGAACAAGTCTCAGCAAGCAAATGGCACATATAAATAGCAAGCATGTATAAGCTTGAAAAGACTATACGAAATGCGATTTCTTCATATTCTAATCTCTTTCTTTATCAAGGCGATTCTTTGCGATTATACGGATTCTAAAATCTTTCTTTAAGCAATGGCTGAGTGCGCGGGGATCCTATCTGTGCGAATGGCCCTAATACGCCATAGAACTTTCTGTCTATACGATTTTACTTTCTTGCTTATATTAGAAAATCTGTTTCTTTTATTACATAACATGCTTGCTAATCATACAATAATATGAGATTCTAGAATGCTAACTCGCCGTTTGGTGCTGCTTTACTAACTTTGAGCGAATATGATGCGGCAATGCAAACGAGAATCTACTAGACTTGCGCAATTCTCAACATTCAACTCCCGGGAGTTTCAAATACGGAGTTGACTATGATTCATAAAGCTAAGACTTACTAACTATGGAAGAACAACTTCACATACCTTAACCTCGAGTTATCCAGGGGCGTCGGACGAGCTCGGTCGTACTCCAGCTATTTCTCCCATTTGCATTCATATACACGTTGATTAGAGCTAAAATACAACGTTATTACGAAGGACGACGTCAATTTCGATATAATTATAGCCTAAACTTAGGCTTATCGAAAAGACGGTCGAAAACTCACTATTTTTGAGGAAGTCGAGGAGGAGAAGTATTCACTTCACGGCTAGGAGCACATAGACACTAGTTTGGAGCGATTCTGCTTACCTTGGTCAGGTAGCTCGACGATTTGTCGGCCGTATTTGTGAAACAAAAGCCGTAGGAATGCTCCTGCTGCTAAACTCCTCGTTACGAGGTTAATTTGAGTTTAGACTTCATTTGGCGGCGTAATCAAATAGATATATATTACTCTCCTTCGTCTCTCCTGTTTCTAGATTTTAAGGAAATTATTTTAAGGAAATATCACAAATAGGAAGTGGGGCTTTATGCTTGGGCTGAGTCGAGGCCAATGTGTCACGGAGCCAACGGGAAGCCACCTCGTGAGCCGTTGCCATCGCGGAGGATCTTAAAAATAATCGGGACCTATAAGTGGCATTCCTAAGGATACGATTTATAAAGATGCATTCTGGAATGCGATTTACTTAGCGCATTTTTGCCTTGCGGCCTTGTGGAAGCTTCAGCGCTTGTCGTTTCTCCCCGGAGCCTTTTCTAGCACGTAAGACTTTCAAATATGCTTAACTAACGTGCGAGTAGAGGTGACTTGAATCTTGGGAATCTTACGGGGTGTAGCAATTCCCTTGTGGAATTCCCACATACTTAACAAAAATCCCTGCGAAGAAGAAGCTTGAGCTAACTGCTTTATAGATAAGAAGCCCTAGTCATTCTAGGAGGTTCTTAAGAGGAGAACGTTCGATCTTTTACGGGCGGAAGTTGAGGCTGAGGTAGGCGGCTTTCCCTCCCAAACCGTCTAAATTAATACAAAAAGCGACGAGTTTAATGCTTGGGAGTAGGAGAGTACTAAGTATCCCTTGAAATTTCTTTGACTTTTGTCAGTGCCTCCTAACGGATCGTAGTGGTAGCCGAGCTCGTGGTCACTCGTCGGTACACTACGGGATTCTCGTGGGGTCACCACGAGGGGCTCGCGAGTTGTGATTGCATGACTCACGACCGTGGTCACAGTGTGGACCACCTTTGTCTCAATCGGAGATTTGTCTTAGAGATCCGAGTACCAGTCACCCAGTCGTCGATCGTGCAGAGATGGCGGCTCGTTGCACCACTTTGTAAATCTTATTTATTGGTAAATATATTTCCAACTCGGGCGACCTTGAGTGACTTAGCAGGTCGTGGTTAGTGACCACGACTGTTGATGTCCCTCGTTAATTTGCTTCTCTCCCCTCTTTAAATTATTATGCCTCCTTCTCATGGCTCACTGATGAGTCGTGGGGGCCATAACGACTCATTAGGTGGGTCGTCTGAATCTTTTCTCTGACTTTTCGGATTTTCTAATTTAGTCCAGAAATTAGATTTTGAGTTTCAGTGAATTACATAATGTCTTAAGGGAATATTTTAGGGCACTACTTACTCACGCAAGGAAAAGAATTATTTTGGAAATTTTTATTTTACTTTTTTATTTTAACGGGTCGTGGTTAGTGACCACGACTCGTGATGTCCCTCGTTGGGTACACTGTCTCCCCTCTTTAAATTATTAAGCCTCCTTCTCATGGCTCACCTGATGAGTCGTGGGGCCACTTAACGACTCATTAGGTGGGTCGTCCTGAATCTTTTCTACAACTTTTTCAGATTTTCTAATTTAAGTCCCGAAATTAGATTTTGAGTTTCCAGTGAATTACATAATGTCTTTAGGGAAAATATTTTAGGGCACTACTTACTCACGCAAGGAAAAATTATTTTGGAGAATTTTTATTTTTTATTTTTTATTTTCAGGGAAATATTTTAGGGTTTTTCACAAAAATTTTTAGTTGGAACTTTTTTAGGACTATTCATGTAAGTAAAAATTTTTTGTAGGAAATAT